>MSJI02000728.1:0-82624 GCA_001931905.2 Cladosporium sp. IMV 00045 | reverse complement strand
ATTCGCGACGCATCTGGGTCATGGCCGTGGTCGTGAAGTAGACGCCGTTTTTCTGCGTCGAGATTTCCTGGTAGTTCTTCTTGTTGCGGATCGCGCTGGCTTCGTTCCTCGTCAGGCGGAGACACCAGCCGTGCGTTTTGTGGTTTTCGAGGAAAAGTTTCTTCTCCGTGTCCTGGTTCAGGTCGTCACCTGCTTTCCGATGCTCCTTCTCGAGGTTGTATCTCAGCGTGTCGAGCTTCTTGCGGATGATGCGAAGGCTGTCGTCAAACTCGGACTTGATGATAAACTCATGGTTGTCCAGTGCTTCCAAGTCGACGGTCGTCTCAACCATCTCCTGTAGCTTCTGCAAGCTGTCGGAGAATGACTGCAACTTGTTCGTGTATTCAGTGTCGAGTGCGTCTTTGTGCTGCTCATCCATGACTCCTTCGAAAGTGCCGATGAAATCCGGAATGCGGATAGCAACCTGATATGCACGCACGACGTCCTCGAGATTAGCCTTTTTGCGTTGGAACTTCTTCGCCAAGCGATAGAGGTCGGGTATGGAACGGAGGTGCTCTTCCTGAAGCGTCTGTCGCAGCTCGGTGTCGTTGACGAACGCTTCCACTAATTGCTGTCGTCTCTCAATCTCTTCCAAATTCATCAAAGGCTGCTTCAACCACTGGGCAAGCAGTCGGCTGCCGACTGGCGTTTTGCAGTGGTTGAGCAATCCGTAGAGGTTCATCGTCTTTGAGCCATCTTTCGGTCCGGGCATGAGGTTCAAGGCCTTCAGAGCCGACGAGTCGAGCTTCATGTACTGACTCAGATCGTGTTGGTAGAGCTGGAACTCGCCAAAATTGGTGGGATCAGACATGACGCCCAGGTACTTGATCAGCGCGGCGGCCGAATTCATCGCCAGTTTCATGTCAGTCTGAGGGAGCGTGCTGGCGGTACCTTCGCTCCGCAACAGTCGAGTGAGATCCTGCTCGATATCGCGGCTGCCAAAGTCGCCTCCTGGGCGTTCTGAAACGGCACAGCCGCAGTTGTCTGCAATCGCACGTAGCTTATGCAACTCAGGGTCTTTCTTCGTGCTGTCCGATTGCAGCAGACATTCCTTGACGCCGAGTTGGATGAGAAGAGACTCGAAGTTGGAGTATATGTCGCTGTCGGCGAACTCGCTCACGCCGAGCTCACGCACGCTCGCGTCAGCGAAGCAAACACCGACATTGCGAGCCTCGGAAGCTTTGGCAGAAACCTTGACGGCGAGAATGATGGGCGCGGACTCGACGTGCCCTCCCAGCTCGTCTTCGATGTCTTGGAGATTGCCCGGCGACGCTTGCTTTGCCACTTTCCACTGATTCCGCCCGGAGGACTGAAGGATTTCTATCCTCTTGCCCAGTCTGAAAATTGCTTCTCTCAGGAAGCTGCGGAATGCTGTGATGGTCATTGTGACTGAGGGAAGGCCTGGGCTTTTGCCGAGGGTCTTTAGTACGGAAGTCGTCTTGTACTGTGTCTTTGCGATGAGGACTGCATCTTCGCCGTGTGCTGATAGCCAGTCTCCACGGTCGAATACTCGGACTGTGTCGACGGCTTTGTCTGATTCCAATTGGTGAAAGGTCTTGATGAAGCCGACCTCATCGTCGACTTTGAGTTCAGGGCGAGATGCCATCTTGTTTGTGATGCTGTGGGCTTGGTCTCTGCCAAATACAAGTGCGATGAAGACTCCTTTATTTTGATCGGAATTTTCTCGATTTTAATGCAATTTCGTGGCGTCGTAATATAGCGAGAGTGGTGTGTATATAGTTTGAATGATTAATTCAACAAAAGGCGAAGTTCAAAACTCCCAGACACGCGAAGTCGCGTCAATCGCGTAGAGAGCTTTGAAGGTCCTGAGCGCCTGAGGCCGTCCTCAATTCGTGCCTCTTTCGGCACACAAAGTACATGTAGCCGAGGCATCCCGTCGAGCTCTCCAAATCGTATGCATCATAATGCGTTATTCGATACAGCTAAGAACAGAAGGTATAAATCGTAAAATCGTCTCAAGAAGACGAAAAGTACCATAATACATTTTACTCAAAATCAAATTATACCACCCAACCATGCCCCTCGCAACCGTCCACCTCGTCGCCCTCTCCCCAAACTCCACAATCAACTCCTACCTCCGCGCTCTGAAATCCATCTCCTTCAACCCGCTAGTCATCTCCCATGCCCTGCGATGGATCGTCAAGCCCGAAAACCCCTCTAGCGAGCGCCTCCTCAGCTCAGAATGGGACCTGGTCATAATCACACTGCACTCCTCTCCCCTGCCAGAAACCTACCTCACGCGCGACTGGGTGTCAGCGCACTGGAGCATCACGGCCGGCATACCCAGCAGCATCGTGAAAGGTTTCTCAGAGCGAAACCACAACCTCCTCAACGCCCCTCCCGACTCTGCACCGCAGCTCACGTCTCTCACGTCAGGACCGAAACTCGCCACCTCGCCGCAAGGCCTCGAAGCAACGCCCGAACTGCTTCAATGGACCAACCCCGCCGGCGCTTCCACGCCCGTCAGCATGCTGAACCTACTCGCTTTCAAGCCGGGCCAGGAAGCGCACGAAAGCTACAAGCGGTACGGCAAAGCGTTCGCGGAGAGCATCGGGTCGCGGCGCGGCGGGCTGGCCAAGATCGTCGGCAAAGTCGTCGCTGGCGGGAAAGACGATGCAGGCTCGCAGGAGGAGGGATGGGACGAGGTCGCTCTGGCACATTACCCGAGCTTCGCGCATTTCATGGACATGCTGGCCAGCGAGGACTACCAGGCCGTCAATCACCGGGATCGCCTGCCGGCGCTGAGGGACACTTGTATTCTCTGTACGAGTGAGGTGGATCCTGTTTTGTACGCTGGTAAGGCGAGGTTGTAGGGGAGAAGAGATGCCCTTGCTTGTTTGCTTGTGCTTGGGGAGGTGTTTGTGCGCGGTCAGATGAGGTGGATGTGTGCGCTTGGACCTACGATTGTGCTAGATTGACTGAAGACTGGATGCTGTGAGTGGAAGTCTCGACGACACTCGGTGTATCTAGCGGACAGATGAGCGTATAGATCTGGCTGGATAGGGCAGAGAGCGGTCAGGGAATGCTCGCTCGAGCGAATGCTCATAGACAATTTTCAGCGCCGAGACACTTCTCATTAATTCAAATGAGCAAGCAGCATATATTCTCATCAGACTCCCTCCAAAAATACCTCTTCTCGTTCGGCGACACAAGATCCGACGAGAGATGAGAACCGCGAAAAGGAGATCTGCATCATTTCATTAAGACACCAATCGCAACGGTGGGAAGCAAGAGACAATCAAGGAAAGCCTAGAACTTCGCTCCGATCGTGATAATCTCCACTTTCAGCACAGACTCGCGCCGTTGTGCGGAGGTGGAGAATGGATTCGCGTGGAGAAGCGACAGGGGAACAGGCAGCGCAGATTATTGTTGTAGATTGTGGATGATGAGAGGAACTGTGCTGTGATCGTGGAGAATCATACTGGGGGCTGGCTTGGAAGGGACAATATTGCGAGAATTGCGTAACTGACTCGACATAATGTTCTCTTGGAGCCCAGAAGTGCCCAAGAGCTCTGGTTCGGTTTTTTCCCGCGTTTTCGACGGCTTTCTGCAGACGCTGCCGTGGCGACTCGCTGGGCTGAGCAAGCGAAGTCAGCAAAAACGAGGCACAAGGCGAGATTATCGTCACGCCGCATTGGATCTAACGCTCCTGCAAGACCTTCTTGCTGTCTGGATTGGAATGTCTTGCTTCTCGAGTGCAGAAGTGCTATTATTAACATCACACTTGAGTCTTGAGTGCCCGCGGCCAAACCATGGCGCACAGAGGGAAAAACCGCGCAGTTCGCGCTCCAAGGTCTCGGCATTTCCAGCCGCGTGTGCCGGCACACGCCCAACACCCAGTCGGGCCAGTCCAAGATCCAAGAGTCTATTGGATGAGTGACGTGGACGTTGAGGTGGTAGGTGATTGGACGGGTGGCAGGGCGATTGCGGCCGTTCGCGATTACCAAATAGAGAAGAAGCAAGTGGGCAATCGGCGGGTACCGATGGAAGGGCATGCGTTCTCGAGCGATCCATCGTGTCGAAGGGACCCCCAAAGAGCCCACAATTATTTCCCCAGCATTTGCATTGATCGGCTGCGATGGAGAGAGCGTTCGACCTTTCCCCTACCCAGTGTGTGATCGGCTGCGGTCAGTGCAATGCATGCAAGCGCGGGTGTTCCTGGGCCGAGCATGCAAGGAACGAAAGGCACACGACCTCGCCAACAGCCCAACGAGCCAGTCGAGGCGGTCGAGGCACTCAAGCGCAAAGTCTGGCAGAAGTGTTCGACGGACACAAGAAGCAAGAAAAGGCGTCGTCAGCGCAAGAAGACGGCGACCGTGCGCGCGCCTTGTCAGGGCGGCTTGGACGAAAGCAGAAAGATCTCGCACCTATGGCGAGTGAGATTGGCTCGTCTCGGGGGATGCAGAGCAGGATTATGGCCGGCGAACACGAGGCTGTCGGTTGGGGTGGCGTTCGTGGTTGCATCTGGGGATATTGGGTTTTGCTGGGGCGGCGTAGGGACCGAAGGAGGACGTGCGAGCTCGCGTGGACTTGTGCGCTTTGTTTGTGGAGAGGCGACGCCGGTGGCTTCCGTTGGAAAGGTTCATCTCGCTAGTGCGACTGATGGATGATTAGCAGCGAAACGAAACGGTTGCGATCGGCCCCGAGCGTTGTGTGGTGGTGTTTGTTTCTTTTTTGGTTGCTCTGAAATCGGTAATAAAGTGGAAATTGGAGTTTCATGCCAGGCAGTCCAACGACCGTCTGTGTCGCATGCTTGAGTGTGCGATGAATACGGTCAGCCAACACCAGCCCCCCTTTTTCTCATGTCATCAGTGTGCACGATATGACAGACAGTAGCAGCAATGCCAATCAATATCGGTGATAGTGCGTGCAGCTCGCCAACAAACAGGCAAAAGCAATGCAATAGCAGCATCCCGGGGCTGGAGACAGACCAGGGTGCCCTGGCCTCCTAGCCTTCCTTAGCCTTCCATCCCCAAGCAATCAGGCCGGCCGCTAGTCCACCGCACGGCCTCGATATCGTTTCATCGTTTCACTACACGCGCAGAACCCTCGAGCCCGGACGCACTTCACTCACTTTCACCACCCGTGATTGGCGTGACTGCTGAGTGCCTGCGGTTTAGCGCGGCTGTCTCGAACGCCCTCGCTCTCTTTCTGTCCTTCACTCACCCACGGCAACTGCTATCTAAATACGCCCTCGCCCTCCCACCCTGCTCCTCCGTCTCTTCTCGCTCCTGATTCTCCTTCACATCCACACTCGTTCACGCAGTCAGTCAACCAGTCAATCGATCGCTTTTACTACCACAACAACTACAACACCTCTTAATACTCCCAACAACAACCAACCCAACTCCCTAATATCAACATGCGTTTCACTGCTGCCGTCGCCGCCGCCACTCTGGCTGGCGTTGCCACCGCCTCTGTCGCCCCCAAGAACGGCACTGGCCCCGCCTACGTGACTGAGGTCGTCACCGCCTACACCACCTACTGCCCGGAGCCCACCGAGATCACCCACGCCGGCGAGACCTACACCGTCTCCGAGGCCACCACCCTCACCATCACCAACTGCCCCGGTGGTAAGTCTATTTGTCTTGAGCTGCTTCTGTTCACTCGAGGCAGTCCGAATTCAATCACATGAACATCGGCTAACATCACTCCCAAGGTTGCACCGTCACCAAGCCCGCCACCTCTTCCGTCGTCTCCGTCTGCCACGACTGCGAGACCTCTGCTCCCGTCGCTCCCGTCGCTCCCTCCTCCGCCCCGGTCGAGGAGCCCACCGAGGCTGCCCCCGTCCCCGAGACCCCTGAGACCCCGGCTGCGCCTGTTGCCCCCTACCCCTCTTCCAACGGCACCACTGCTGCTCCTGTCCAGCCCTCCGGCACCGGTGCTCCCACCGAGAGCACCAGCGAGCCCGCCGCTCCTTTCGAGGGCGCCGCTTCCCAGCTCACCGCTGGCGCTGGCATGCTCGCCATCTTCGGTCTCGTCGCCCTTCTGTAAGCGTCTTGAAGAGACTAATCTCTATCTCTTTCAAATTACGCCTTCAGACACGACACGACCACACGTCTTTTCCTCTCACTCTCCAGCGAAAACCTCTTTTCTTATTCTCTCAACCATCTTGAAGGGCGGACTGTAGCAGGCTTGTTTCGATACATCAGCCAGGCCGGCGGCGTCTTCTTTTGGTCTTTTTTCTTTTTTTCCTTTTCTCTTTTTTGAAACTTGAAGACATCAATCTCGTTTCCAACTAATGAAGCTGGAGTGTGTGTGATGGGAACGAGACTTTTGCTGTGGGATCAACGGCGATGGAAACAAACAAACAAAATCTGCTGCATCTTGTGTTGCTTGTTGTTGTTAGATAGCTCCCAGCTTGTCGTCGTTGCTTGGTCACCTCGTGCGTTCGCATGGTCGATTTTCCGGCGCGGCGGAGGCAGAGGCATAGGATACAGGACTATGTATAACAAGAACCCTCACTTAATCTCACACTGGCTCGTCGGCTGCGATCAATAACATCAACATCATCTTCTCAAAACTATCGCTTTCCTTATCTCGCAACTCGCCCTTCTCACGGTTACCATTCACTTTCCACTCGCCACTCAAGAACCGAAACAAAGATCTCCCCACGCAGGCGCCCACAAGACACATAACTCCCCGAGTGGCTGGCCCCGAAACAATCGGTACCTTTGTACTGCTGCAAAGCTGCATGTAACCTTACCCCTGAGCTGATTTGTCCTGCCAGCCCGCGCATGGATAGGGTACGTGTAGGTACCTCAGGTAGGGTAGGTGGATGGGGGGCAATGATACGCACGATGCATCAGTGGGCTTCGGATCATCCTCATCCAGCCTCTCGTCTGCGTGCGGTGAAACCTGCGGTTTGCGGTTTTGGAGGAAGGCGGCTTACGAATGCTAGTCACACATACATGTACACGCAGTTACACTGCCTGGGCACCTTGTACGGCTGCACGGCGAGCTCACGCAAGGGACGCGTGCGCTGTGTTCTGCGCGGATGTGGTTTGCCGAGAGAATGGGCCTTTTGTTGGTTGTTTTGGGAGGGATTTGAGGGGAGACGGGTGAAGTGTGTGTGTGTGAGGTCAGATTTGGGTTGCTGGACAGTATTTTGATGGGACTGTTGGTTGTCCTGGCGTAGGGAAGCAAGGTCAGCCACGGTCGGTTTGCCTCTGTGCTCTTTGCTTTACGATGAACTCTCTGTGCTTCGTGTTGTTATTCGAGGCATTTCAAAACGTATCCGGTGCGGTGTGCAATATCTCACAGTGACAATGTCGGGATATACTTTAACCCAACCCTAACCCTACCGAGAAGCTCATTGGAAGCCCATTCATCAATCCATTTTCTGCGTCATGGCCAATTTAGTCTCCGTACATGAGGTACATGTGCATACACCTCTACTTGCAGCTGGACTTTTCGCTGCTCGCGTACTTCGTCCGTGAAGACGCTCTCTTGACGCTCTTGAGACGTTGCGGGTATCTCAAACGAACAGACATCTCTTGCACCTCCGTGACATTGGGACTCAATGCGCTGTGCCATGGCGATGAGATTCGAACTTCGACCCTACTGTTTCAAACATTCACGAGAGATATCGGAAGCCGACCGGAACCAGAGATTCGCGCCAACGAGTCCGCGATCAGTAAGCATACGCATTCTTTCCTCATGAATCGTAAACAACCCCTTTCCATACGATGTCGGAGCATGCTGATTTTGCTTCAGCCAATTGCATGACAGGATGACTACAAGCTCCCGAGGGTCATTCCTCATGAGATCAAGCTGCACAAGTCGCAAACATGAGATGATCGAGACGAGGACAGAAGCACACGGGAAGCGACTTCGGTTTCGAGAGTACATGTTGGTTTGAAAGACGAAAGACCTTCATTCCTATTTCATGGCTCTGCAGGGCCGTCAAGCTGAATCTCTCAAAGATGCGAGCAGTAACCGTATAGTCTCCTGGAACAGTATTGGCGGCCAACCAATGGCTGGTCTATGATCTCGCTTCGCTTCACGTAGGCCCACGCACGCTGGTAGAAAAAGCGATCTTCTACCTCGTTGTTGTCGTCTTTGATCAGAATATGTTGCCTCACGAAAGTCAGATGTCATTCGATGGCAGACTGGAGACAAAGAGCTTACTCAGCATTGCCGTTGGTCTCCTCTTCCATCTTCCAACGACTCGTGACCGCTCCACGTACCATGGGAAGATCTCGGCGTTGAAACCAGACCACTGGGATGTCGCCTACGTTCACGACCTCGCTGCGATTCCATACCAGGCAGACATCCCCACGTTGAAAGGCTGGCGACATGGACTCTGAGATGACAACAATGACCGGATGTGGCGAGCCTGTTGCTAGAGATAATGCTTTTCATATCATGAAGACGCCGGCGATGGCTGACAGGTTTGGAAGGAAGATGGTTGCATTGGCTCTCATGATCGCACCTTGGTGGTAGGACACTGGGTGGCAGAGGGAATCAGAGATTTATGTCGCCCAGGCTGAACTGAGGGAATGAGAGAAGGACAAGCCTTCCCTAATATGCTCTCGAGAGAGTGTGTGAGCTGTCCCACAAACGTCAACAGGCAAGGCATGAGATTATCACCACCAGACGTGCGTCCGTTACTTGTCGATGACGGTTGCTTGATCAATGCAGTGTGGTGCGGTGCGTGAAGGATTCGGCTTCGTCATGTGGCTAAACGGGGGAGCGATCGCTTCCAACGAACACTTGGTGACAAGGTATAGGTACAAATGAGAATCAGGTAATAGTGAAGAATACTCCAAAGAACAAGTCGCACGTGGTTTCATCGAACGGAATTACCATATGCTTGCCAAATTGTGGCATGAATCAGACACCGGATTGTCTGCCCTGCCACACCGAAGTTAATGAAATCCTTCGACATTTCGCTACGGTGGGACCAGGGAAAAACTTGACATGCCTACCATCTGCATCCTTGATCGATCATCTAATTCAGTAGGGACCATGGATCAGACTTGATAACTGCCGATGGCGCGCGGAAAAAGACAGTAGCATTTATTACCTGACCCTGACATTCAACAGTCCAGACCCACGTGAGCGACCCTTGACCATAGGTTCATGCAATCGTATCGAGCTCTCTTCAAGGCATAATTCTACTCTTTCCCCAACTTCCAACTTCGCAAGCAAGAATGTCACACATGCTCGCCACCCCTGAGAAACCTCTCTATATATTGAAGGAGCACCTCGCATCAGAGCCCGTAACTCTCTGCGCCAAACACCATGGCAAAGGAGGATTCACTTTCAGCAACACATCCCAAGGAGCATCCGGCGAAGTTCTCCTCAAAATCGACAGCAGAAGCGGTGGCGTAATGGCATCCAAGCGACTGATCAAAGACGCCACCGGGAAAGGCATTCTCGAACTCTGGCGAGACGTAGGGTCGGATGAAAGCTACATTCAGTCCTCAGCAATTGAAAAACCAGCAATCCCACTCGTAATCACAAACAGGCGCTGGCAGGAGTGGCGGGAAGATTGTGAAGGCTGGGATGGAAATGATATACGGCGAACGTCCAGACTTGAAAGCGCTGAGCTTGCATTGTAAGACAAAAGAGAGGCTGATCTCGGATTCTCGAAGTGGGTTTACTGTGATATTCACTAATGGTACTGCTATTAGCATTATTGTTGGTCGGTCTTCATCCCATGAATATACCTCACCTGGACAAAATGGAGCAATCTCTCCAAATCCACGACGGCAATTCGGTTGATCCAAAGAGCTTTTCGCGACCAGAGCAAAGCACCCGTGAATCTAGTTCGCAGCATCATGCTTCTCCTCGCCCATTGCCAATTCGTCACGTGCACCCATTTCTTTCGCCCCCTCCACTTTGTCGACCAAGAGCCCACCAGACACCAAGCCAACCCACCTCGCAGTTCCAAGCCCAAACCAACCCTCCTCACCGATTGCCTCCAGGGCCGACCCGCTCAAAATGGACATCGTCAATGTGATACAAGTGAAGTAGAAGCATTTAAGCAAGAATTGATATCTGCGATGGTTGAAGATATCCAGCTGGCGGCACAGCCAAGTCGCTCCGGCCGAGGCGCACATGTAGCCGCTAGTCGTGGCGAGGAGGGTCCCCAAGTGGGAAACTGTCTCCCTGTCCTGCGACTGTAGGAAGACCAAGGCGATGATGGCGCCGAGGATCGGTGAGATTATGAGGGCGTTTGCAAGAAGGAGGACGTGTTGGTAAGGCGCTTTTTGAGCCATGGTGGTAGCGGAGGCGCAATTTTGGTTGGTTCTTGGGTGTCGCGAGATGATTGTTCTAGTGCAATTCCAGGGCTTGAAGATTTGTGGTAGGTCTTATGTAGTGAGTCCAAAAAGCATAAGGTTCAAATAATCGGACAAGAATACGAATGGATGGTCGTCTACGCATGTTGGTCTGATCCTGCTGCTTTAGCGTCGTGCTTAGTGGCTGTGTCACGTCACGTTCGTCGATTATATGCATCTCTTGCTCGCGAGTGTGCAATCAGGTCGTGGCGACAAGTCTCGGCTGAAAATGTTGCATGAAACATTAATAGAGTCCAATGAGGCTGTGTGAGAGATATCTTCTCAAGTTGTCGACCACTCTTTGAGTTCTTTCGGAGCCAATGTGGTCTCGCAGAGATAAGATTCTCCATGATCGAACTCTTGCTCCCCACAACACCACAGCACAGTGAGCCAATATCTTCCGAAGTCATCGCCATGGATAAGGTGGCATGCCGGAGGAAGTGGCATGTGGGGAGTTTTTCGATTATGTGCTGGAAACATCTAAGGTAAGGTTGTTTATAAGCATTTGCCGGACCGAAAGAAGCTCCACCCCGCTGTGCCGAGGGCCGTCCAGACTACAGATGATTCCATTTCTCGGTACCGATTAGAGCATCATTTCTCACGTCAACCACTTTCCTCCGATCTATATTTTTCAGTGTCTACTCATTCGCCTCAGCCAGAAAGAATCACACAAAGCGACTTGTCTGAAAATACCATTTTGGAATCCATCAAGTTCAACAATCAGGTCAACATGGCGACTATGCGTGCAATCGGTGAGTATTTAGAAATACACATAACTTATGAAATAGAAAGAAGCACTCTAACCAATTACGATCAGACATCAAAGGCGGCAAAGGCCCCATCGAAAACATGTTCATCAACTCCATCCCCCGCCCTCAAATCACCGGCACGCAAGCCCTCGTGAAAGTGAAAGCGTTCGGCCTCAACCGCATGGACCTCCTACAGCGTGAGGGTCTCTACCCACTGCCCCCTCAAGCGCCCGCGACCATGGGCGTCGAGTTCTCCGGCACGATTGAGGAACTCGGCGCTGATGGCGAGCACGGCTTCAAGAAACGCGACGCCGTCTTCGGCCTCGCGTACGGTGGCGCTTACGCTGAGTACATCGCCGTTTCCACCCACATGCTCGTCCACAAGCCTGACGAGCTGAGCTGGGAAGAGGCCGCTGGTATTCCTGAGGTGAGCTATTTCATCTTTCCAAGTCCCAACGAAACTGCCCAGTCAATCTAACCCCACCACCAACAGACCTGGATCACCGCCACGCAAGCCATGTACCTAATCGGCCGCTTCAGCCCCGGCAAAACGATCCTCTGGCACGCCGGCGCCAGCTCCGTCAGCATCTCCGGCATCCAACTCAGCCGTGGCGACAACGCCGCCGCCGTCTACGCCACCGCGCGGTCCGACGAGAAAACCGCTTTCTGCGTGGACAAGCTGGGCGCGACGGCGGCGTTCAACACGCAGAAATCCGACTGGGCGGACGAAGTCCTGCGCGCCACGGATGGTAAGGGTGTAGATGTCATCGTCGACTTCATCGGACCCGAGGCCTTCGCTGCGAATTTGCGCGCGGTCGCGAAAGACGGCACGATTGTCAACCTGGCCACGCTGAGCGGGCCGACGCTCAAGCCTGACATGGAGCAGCCGGATATGACGCTTTTCTTCCGCAAGAGGGCGAGATTTGAGGGCAGTGGGCTGAGGAGTCGCGATGAGGAGTATCAGGGCAGGTTGAGGGATCAGTTGGTCGAGCATGCATTGCCGAAGTTCAAGGATGGGTCGTTTAAGGTTTTCGTGGAGAAGGTGTTGCCTTGGGAGAAGATTCAGGAGGCGCATGCGCAGATGGTGAGGAATGAGACGAAGGGGAAGTTGATTTGTACGATTGATTAGGTGGAGGAGGTTAGATGGGGGGGTTGGTTGGGATGTAGTGTGCAGCAGAAACGTGACGATATCAATGAAATTGATCTCAGTAAGACTCATTGCATTATATTTTAAGATAGGGTATCTGCCTTGGTAGGCCTACTGATCGAGTCTTCATGCTAATTTTAATTATCATCTCCCATGTTTCTTACACGGAAGCAGAACCGCGCCCTGAGAAGTAAAAGTCAGCCAAAGCTCTCAAATAACAATAACCCCAATCATCAGAAAAACTTACAAGATCCAACCTCGCCAGCCTCAATGTGTCTCAGCTTGTTGACCTGCGCAGCCTCACCGGTAACAACACCCTTGGCAAACTCGACCGCACCACCGATCGCCGTGCGCCTGCTAATGGCATACTGGGCAGTCTTGGTGGTGACCTTGATGAGGCCGATGCGGGGGTCCTTGGGGCCGCCGTCGTGGGTGCCGTCGCCCAGGTCGCCGAGCCAGGCCTTCAGGCTGACCGAGTAGTACTGCTCGATGCGCGCGCGGTCGGTCTCGACTTTAGCGAGACCCGAGATGCTGGCCCACTCGCCGGCGTTGTTGAGGAAGGCCAGGTTGACGTCGGGGTTCTGTGCCAGATCGTCCGTCTTACCGGACTCGGTGTTGGTGTGGAAGATGAAGTCGATGCCGTTGTCCTCCTGCGGGGGTTGTCAGTTGGGTTGTTCCGTGTGATCGTTGGCTTGAGTGGGATTGTGGGAGTATCATACCCTCGCGGCGACGGCCATGGCTCTGCTGGCCAACAGACCGTCCTGGGTCTTGGTGGTCAACATGCAGAACTTGCTCTTGTCAACAAAGGACTGCAGGTCCTCGACCTTCTCCTTGAGGGCGGGGTCCTGGATGTTCTTCGCGGTGTAAGGGTCGGCGGGCTTGTTGCCGGTCTCTGCGTTGGAGAAAGACATTTTTATGGGTTGTGAGGGGTGGTTATGAGTTTTGTGAGAAGGGTTGTTTGAATTAGAAAGGTTGGTTTGCTAGAAAAGATGCACGTTAGCAAGGTGTGTTGTGGGTGATGGTGATGTGTTTGTACGGAAGTATCATGACTTGCGGCGGGAGGGGACGAAATGAACTTACCAAGTCGTGGCAACGTGACTTCGTTCAGGAGAGAGATAATTAGATTGAATGTGTCGAGAAGAACAAGAAGACGATGGCAGAAGAATCACATTTGTATGAAGGACTGGAGACATTGTTCGTCCCACTCCACTATGTTGACGTCACGCAAAACGCAAGGTGGGGCGCTTCGATCTGAGAGGTTGCGCGAGATCACATCATACACTTGAGGAACAGATGCATCCGAAGCTTGAAACTGTACACGTACATGTGCATATAGCCGTTCTCGAAAGACTAATGCGACTATACCTAACGCCTGTGGATTATTGTGCAGGGCTGCTGATCGCCCGTTCTTATTCCAATGCCGATGAAGAGATGGAGCTCCGATCTAGTCGATCTTAAGCGAGCCGTAAATGCGATGCACGAACATCCAGCAGGCAACAAAACCGATCGTTCCTGATAGTATTGTCAGTGAGGAGACATTCGAAGCTAGGAGAAGAGGATGTAAACTCACCACTCATAACAAACCACATAAAGCTCAAAAGCGCCGAGTAGCCCAAATACAGCATTCCTCCAGTCCACGAACTGAAGCTAAGCATTCTTGCCCAGTATAGCAGGCTATACGCAAAGACATAGCCTGCACTCGCACCACTTGAGGCGAAAGCGCGCCATTGCCAGTGGTAGTTCTCTGCGCACAGCACAAAGTAGATCATCAAGATGGCGCAGGCTGCTGAAGTGACGATCATAAGACCGTAGCAGAGGAATAAAAATCCAAACATGTAGTAAATCCGGCTGCTCCACAGTGAAGACATGATGAAGTAAAGCTCAACGAAGATGGCGCCGAATGGCAACACGCCGACGAGCAGCATGCTGGGCAGAGGACGAAGGTAGCCGGACGGTTGTGGGATCTGGCGAGGGATCTGATTTGTGCGGACAGGCGGCTCCGCCTGAGGCTGGCGGAATCCTAGCCAAGAGCCCAGAATGGATAGTGGTAGGGAGATGATGGACCAGATGCCGACAATGACAAGCATGGTGGTGAATGGGACGGCGCCGGAGGACTGGCGGGCCCAGACAAGGAGGTTGAGGAGGAAGAAGACGCCGAAGATAAGCGCTGGGAGGGCGCTGGGCGTGAAAACGAATAGCTGCTTCCACTTGTCGCCGCGGAAGGACTTGTAGACACGTGAGCTGGCGTATCCTCCAACAAAGCCGAAGACTGCGTAGAGCATGATCATCACAGTAGCAAGGCTACCGCGGTTTGAGGGTGAAAGAAAGCCGACCACTGCAAAAGCGATGGTGAAGCCTGCCATCATGAAGAGTTGAGTGCCATTGCCCACGAGCACTGAGAGCAGCAGAGGGTTTTTGGGTGGGCGGAAGACGTCGCCATGTACAAGCTTCCAGCCACTGTCCTCCTGAATGCCATCTTCGACGCTGGTTCCGTTGAGATCGTCCAGGCCGAGCTGATCAAGACGGTTGTAGCGTGCAATGTCCTTGCGTAGAGTGCGACCGAGGACAGTGCCGACCATGCCAATGAGGAACATCACGATCACGGCGCTGTTGATTAGCGAGAACCAGTGGATCTTCGCGTCGTAGACGTGCAGGTATTTGTCCCATCTCGTCGCGAAGGAGGTGCTTGATGGCCGCCAGTAGACACTGTAGGTGTACGTGACCTTGGACTTTCCCTTCTCAGATAGCACAACGGGCTTGTCCGAATTGCATCCATCCGCACTGAAGTCGTCTCCTGATCCCACGCGCCTCGCTCCGGCCGCTGATCTGGGCTCGACCAGAATGCCCACCACGCGGTACTGGTCCTCGCGCACCTGGTGGTAGTCGATCAGGATGTCGTAGTGGTTGTTCAAGTGCGGTTGTTCATCCTCGACCTTGCCCAGAGCGAATCCTGGCTGATAGTATTCAGTCTCCGTTCCCGGGTCGTAGTAAGGCTGTCCAGCGGGAAGGCCATCGATGAGCCAGTTGAGGTTGTAATTTTGCCATATCCTCTTGTTCACAAACTTCGCATCTCTTGGCTCAAATTCCTGCTCGTCGCAAACAGCCTTGCAAGTCTCGTTCTTGCCCAAGGTGAGTTGGTAGGGTGAGGTTTGGATTCGGTCGCCGAACAATATGCTGCCTAGCGATTCGGACAGGTACTCGGGGCCATTCTCGGGCGGGCAGAAATGGAAGGCAGGGTAATAGTAGTCGAAGGGGAATACGGAGCGCGTTTGGGTGTCGCGCTCGGATTGTGAGGGTGTGAGTTTGTTGACGTTCAAAGGAACCAAGTCGCCGATGCGGTAGTTGGTAGGGGTGACGCCTGGGAGGTAGAAGGCATGCGACATGTCGAGGGAGCACAGCACCAAGGCCAGTGAGGCCGGCAGACTGTGCAATCGCATGTTTGCGGTGGGTGTTTGGCGATCGGTTGCCGATTATGTGGCAGTGAGGTCTTTGGGATGAAGTCGGAGCATCAAAGAAAGGTGTAGGTAAGGTATCCTGTTCTGGATGCGCTCCCAAACTTGGACCCTGCCTGCCTGCCCAAGCTCAGCTGTGGTTTACAACGTCACAGGTTGATGGCTCTGAGATCTTTGGCTTGCGGTGTATTTCTTTTTTTCAATGTAAAAGATGAGAGAAGAGGTCGTATCACTGATCGCATACCTGATGCTCTGTGAAAGATACCTGCTATTGTCTTTTTGTGTGCTTGCAAGACAAAGCAGGAGTCGCAAGTTCTGCAGTTCTTGCGCGGTGCTGTGGCTTCTTCGCCTGGAAGCTCTCTCACAAGCTTGGTCAGATTTATTATAGTGAATGCACTTCGTTGGGGACAACATGATGGACAATGTTGGTTTACAACGTGATCGGTGAGCGTGGACCACGGTCAGCAAGAAGGTATGGCTTGAATGCCTTCTTGGCTCTGGCATGCGTATCATGGGCAGCTGCCTGGCTTCTTGTTGCTTGGTAACTTGGTATCGACGGTTTTTGGAGATGCTATCTCGTCTTCAGAGTTGTCTCAGTATACCGTATGCGCTTTTGGGAGACTAGTAGTTTTTATATCATTCACTTCATGAGGTTGTGTGTCACCAGCGCGCTTGACTAGGTGTGCATCCCTCGCTGCAGACAAGCGGATCCGTATCAAACGTAGCGGTTTCACACAAATGGAGAGGGCGCCAGATGCGCATCCTTCGCCCAATGTGTACCAGGTCAGTGTTGTAGTTGCAAGTTATAAGACAGCCGCCTGCTGTTCGTTACATGCGAGAATCACACAAATGTGACCATGAGAGTCCTGCCGCCATGAGAACCAAATTCGTCCTGTGGCATGCCAGCTACTGCTCTTTCCCTTACGCCCACTGTCTTCGTGTCTCAGGAGGTACATTCGTCACTCATTAGGCTTGCTTGGATCTGTGCGGACAACGTACTATTCTCTATACTGGATTGGTTTGCTGATCGGATCTCCGGCCCTGTTTGTTCCTTGAGGGATCTTTCCACACAGCCACGTTCGACAAGAGGCGGCAAGCAAGGAAGACATGGACTACTCTTCTCCGGCCGACACACCCGTGCCTCACTTCCGGATACGAGGGAGACATCACCTCGTCATCAAGGACGCCGTGGAGTTGTCTGCAGCTATACGAATTTCTGGTCCAGGGGCGACGGCAAGGTGAAACATGCAAACCAGCGGCTTACAGCGTATCATCGCAACTAGTCCTCAAGACCGAAAGACAAAGTTCAACCAGCAGAGGTTTAAACCGCCATGGAAAACCGCTGGGCAAGCCTAACGGCAGGCAGGATTGAAGAGAATCTAACGGCTTCTTCCAAGCAAATGGTCGAGTCAGCAGAGGCGCCATCGACCAAGTACTCCGTCATCACCATCGCCTTCGGCAATCTTTGCTGCGTGGGAATTCTGTTGAACGCTCGACCAAGACTCCATCACCGGATAAGAGTCGTGGCTTTCGGAGTTGACTTTGCGTGACATGCTCTTGGGCGACCAATGCAGGCACGCGTGCTCCCCGGCCCGTGGTGCGACAGCTAGCAGCCATTTACCCGCTGCCCCTGTGGATCACTTAATTTCGGCCTTGTCAGCGAATGACAATCAATAAGCGCTCTGCCTAAGTTGCACAGTATACGTAGTGACTTGCGACTCGCTTTTGCAAACGGTTTTGGCCTGTCGACCTCAAGCCTCCTGGTTGGATTTTGCGCCGAGTGGGCGGATCATGGCTGGCTGGCTATGGAAGACTTCACTTCATGTGCCAATCTTTGTCGACCAGGTAAGTCACCCGCATCCACCGATCACAATCCTCGCCAATCGGTCTCGGCGCCATTTTCTGTTCTTCCATAATGGCCCGTCTGCGGTTTCTCCTGCGTCGTCCTCCACGTCTCCGCGACCGTGCAGAAGGTTCTGCTTGTATAGGGCAGAGATGCTTGCGCGTTCAACACTGCGGGCAGTCGGGCACTAGGATCCGGCACCGTAGGACATCCACATGGCCCTCCGCATGCCAGCACCGCCGTCAACGAAGACCATGGCCAGAACATCCAAGGCCCAGGCACTCGTGAGTGTGAGTGGAGAAGGTTGCATGTGAGAATCGGCAAGATTCGACTTTTTGTGCGATCGCCCACGCGGCCGTCGACGACAAAACCGTCCCATCTCCCTGGTTTGTATCACTCTCTTCTTTCCTTACGCCTATCACTTCCTTGGACACTTGCTGCCATTCCCTTAGCAGAGCATTCGCTCATTGCATTCCCTTGGTCTTATCAAAGACCTCCACATTCTTTCACAAGCAATTGCCCTGGTTGGCTCAGCATCCTAGCGCTCTAGCAGCAGCTTTTTTGTACAAACATCCCCAGTCCATATCAACAACTCACCAAGCCGGTCTTCACCAATCAAAACCATTACAATGGCCCCCATCAACAACCTCAGCGTCCTGGCTTTTGCCTCTGCCGCTCTTGCCATCCCCTTCAACCACGGCCACGGTCACGACAAGTACCACAACCGTCCGTCTGGTTTCTCCGTCTACCCTTACCCGAGCGCCAACGGCACCGCCAACGCCTACGGTACTGGCCTTGCCACTGGCACTTCTGCCCCTATCGCCCCTGTCAGCGAGAGCACTGTCGTCTCTGACGTCGAGACCACTACCGCGGTTGCCACTACCTACCTCAACTCCGCTAGCTCTTCCTGCACCAGCGATGTGACCGTCACCACCACCGCCAAGGTCACTGTCACCGTCAACCCTGACGAGACTTCTTCCACCGAGGCTGCCGAGTCTAGCTCTTCCGAGGCTGCGCCCGTTGAGTCTTCTGCTCCTGCTTATTCTGAGGCTCCCACCTCTTCCAGCACCAAGGCTGAGGCTGCTGCTCAGGAGACCTCTTCCGCCCCTGCTGCTTACTCCTCCGCCGCCCCTACTGAGGCCTCCTCCACTGCCAAGAGCTTCTCTGCTCCCGCCCCTACCTTCAGCCGCTATGCTGCTAAGAAGCAGGTCGATGTGGACGTCAACATCGGTGGCTCTCAGAGCTCTTCCAGCTCCGCCCCGTCTTCCACTGGCGCTGCTTCCTACGGCAGCAGCAGCTCCTCTGGTAAGGGCAAGCGTGGCCTCGCCTACAACGACGCCAAGATGACCGACTGCCTTGTTGAGAGCCCTGCCATCTCCTGGGCCTACAACTGGGGCTCCTCCCCCTCCGGCCTCAAGGATTCCGTCACTTTCATCCCCACCCTCTGGGGCCCCAAGTCCGAGTTCACCGACGACTGGGAGGACAACGCCAAGGAGGCCATCGACAACGGCTCCACTCACCTCTTCTCTTTCAACGAGCCTGACCTCGGCGAGCAGGCCAACCTGACTCCCGACGAGGCCGCCGACGCCTGGAGGACCTACATGGAGCCCTTCTCCGGCAAGGCCAAGCTGTGCGCCCCGTCCGTGACCAACGGCGGCGGCGACATGGGCCTGAACTGGCTCTCTTCCTTCCTCAAGTCCTGCTCCGACTGCACCATCGACTGCCTCAACATCCACTGGTACGACAGCGCTTCCAACGTAGAGTACTTCAAGAAGCACGTCAACGACGCCATCGACCTGGGCGAGAACAAGAAGGAGGTCTTCCTCAGCGAGTTCGCCGCCGAGGGCTCCGACGACGACATCTCCAAGTTCCTCACCACCGTCATGCCCTGGATGGACGAGAAGGAGAAGGTCGGCGGCTACGCTTACTTCATGGCCAGCGAGGGCAAGCTCGTCTCTGGCTCCGAGCAGAGCACTATCGGCAAGACTTACGCTTCGTAAGAAGTGTCCTTCTTATCATTTCCCCCCTTCCCCATGACACTTTCCTCGACTACTGTCCAGAGCATTCTGCATAGTTCGCGAGACAAAGCACGATTTCTTTTCTCAATCTTTTAGAACCGGGGACCAACAGACCCATCACTGGAACGTTTTTCACGATTTTGGGATTTGGTTGGGACAAAATAGAGGACGGTTTCTCTGGACGAGAACCAAAAAACTCCTCCCGCGGGGCATCACACCTTGTACACATGGCTGCAGTTGCTAGACTTGCACCACGTTCGCTTTTCTTCTTCTTATTTCGTTTCTTCATCGCGCCACTTGTGGTGCATACCTTGATTGGTTTTCTTCAGACAACATACCAAAAAGAAAAAAACCCCCCTCAAGCCACTTCTCGTCTGCTGGTGCTTGTACAGAAGAGCGAGGGGGCTGATAGATTTAGACATTGCATACCGAATTCAAACGAAGTATATGAACTGCAAACTCCTTTTTGACTTTCCACCCTTTTGTCAGTCCCGAATCCGAATACCTCAAAATAAATGACGATTTCGTCTGCACTAAGGATGCTCAACTCAGGCAAAAGATGCGACGACGCGGTTCGAATCTACTCGCGCGCAAGAAAGCGATCTTCGAGGTCACATGTCCAGCGTGTCGCAGACGATTTGAAATCTGGTGATGCGCTTCGACAGGCTAAGAGGTCGTAGGGCGATTCGAAGCCTCTGGAAAAAGTGGAGGGGCAGCCTTGTTGTCGATCCAGTCGAAGCTTGTGTCGTGGAGTTTGCTCCGAGACAGCCTTTTTGGACTTTCAATCACGTTTGGAGAAGCACATGTCAAGAGGAATGCTTCCTCGTTGACGTGTTTGTCACAGATGATAGTGGTTTCTCATAAATACTCTCGATGGCAAATCAAAAGCTGATTGATACGGTATACACTCGCTCAATGCAGAGCCCCTTCGCATTTCGTTGCGAACTATCTTGTTGGATGGAAAAGTCATTCGAACGTTTGAAGATCCCGCTCTGCCCTTTCGTCATCCATCGATCACCACCTCTCTTCTTGCAGCTGACGCCCTCACATCTTCTCACACAAGTCCATCTTTTCTACCGACCATCAGGGGACTTATTGTCATCACCGCTCCACACCTCCATGGAGGCGGGAATCGGAATCAGAGCCGGACCGCGGCCTTATCGGCTTTTGCTTTCTCTGGTTGACTCTAGCTGGTCGTGTGGCGGATTCGGAATCTCAGATCGATGTTAATCCTGATGTCACCGAGCGAGTCGTGGGTTGTTTTTCATCGTTCATCGCCGTAGGTGTAGTTATATTAGGCGCGTTCTGCACCCTAGTCGGTTTTTGGGCCCTGTCGCGTTCCCTCTTCGTTCACGTCATCCTATCTCACCGTCAATAACTTGGTAGAATCTCTTCCTTTCGCCTCACAGCAGTGACTACAAATCAAAGTCAAACCAAACCCACCAGCCACGCGAAATGTCCGTCGAAAGCCACGCAGGACACGAAGACAAGCGCAACAAGGTGCTCGAGGCGACGCCTAACGTCCAAATCTTCCTTCGCCCCATCGCACCCCCCGCCGCGCTCGGTCTGGCCGGTTTCGCGGGCTCGACATGGATCACCGCCAGCTACATCGCCAATTGGTGGGGGAATTCGGAGAGTCCGACGCTGTTCTTCCCTTTTGTGGGAGTTTTCGGAGGTAGGTTTGCATCGCGCGGCATCGAATTCCTTCGGGGGAATGGAATCGCTGACGAGATGGGGAATATACAGGTCTGGCTCAGTTCATCGCTGGTATCAAGGGCTTTGAAGCGAGAGATACCCTCGTCACCGTCATAAATACCTTGTGGGGCAGCTTTTGGATCGCGATTGGCATCTTGTATGCTTTCGTGGTAAGTCGACAATCCTATCTATCTCATCGACTCCTCTACGCAACCACAGTCAATTCACTAACGAATAAAACAGGCCGCCGGAGCCCTCGAACCGCACTCCGTGCACACGCACTTCCCCGAGCTGGCCTCGTGGTTCGTCGTCCTAACCGTCTTCACCTGGTCCAGCGCCCTAGCAGCGACAGCACGCGATCTCGTCCTGACAGCCTGCCTCACCTCTCTCGCAATCGGGAGCACCATCGCCTGCTGTCTATTCGCATACAACGGCGGCAGCAGTGAGACGTGCGGATCCGGCGATGGCGAGGTCGGCGGCGTCACCATGGGCATCAAGGCCGCGTCGTACTTCTGGATGCTCTCTGCCTTGCTGGCTTGGTGGCGCGTCACGGTCTACCTTGTCGAAGAGGCGTATGGTCCGGGCACGGTCATTACCAAGTTCTTCCCGATTGGTAGGACGCCGCAGGAGAAGCGCGCGCCGGTCGTTATTCCTGGTCTTGGTGAGCCGGGTGTGAAGAGGGGTGTGCCAAAGCCCATGTGAGAAAGTTGGAGCAACGAGTCGATGGTGGTCGTCGTTGAGGGATACGAGTCAAATATATTCTTAATTCTTATACCTACTGTTTAATGACGTTCTAGCGCGCAATGAAGCTTGATCGTTCTCTCTACTTTGAGCTCTGTCAGTTTGGATCGATGTTCGGAACACGTAGGTATGTACATGTAGTTTGGTTGCTTTGTCGTGTGAATGCTCTCTCTGCGAAAATGTCCAATGTCGTCCGTGCGCAGAGTCGCGTCATCAATTTACGCCTTCTCCAACAGCTCGCGTCCCTAACATCAACATCGCATCTCGAAACCCGGAACACAAGTAAATCTAACAGTCTTTGGTATCTTCTTGATGGCGAAACGAAAAGCTGCCCCGGAACCCACCTCAGATGAATCAGAGCTGTCTCCTCCGCCAGAGGCTTTGGATGACGACACCGTGGCATCGGCGAATTCAACGACGGAGGTCCAGACTGAGAAGCAACCTGCGAAGAAGAGAAAGACTACTAGAAATTCGGCTCAGCAAGCAGCGGACGCACAGAGTGGTGAATCAAAGACGTCCACGACTCCGAGGAGAGGCACGAGGACTCGAAACGTCAAGGTCGCAGTGAAAGAGGAAGAGTCGCCGGACGAGGAACAGCAAGACGTGACGCCTAGGAAGAGACAGAAGAAGACGACTAAGGTCAAAGAGGAGGAGGCTGAAGTTGATGGAAACGCTTCCAAGACAGCACTGAAGGGACGCGCGAAGAAGAGCACAGAAGTCAAGAAGGAAGCCGAAGACGTCGACGACAAGGCCGCTGAGCAGCCGACTAAGAAGAAACGCAAAACCAAAGAAGAAAAAGAAGCAGAAGCAATGCCGCTGGCCGCTCGAACTGTTGGGCATAAGCTATTCATTGGAGCTCATGTATCCAGTGCAGGAGGTCAGTGTCTCCCTCCTATGCAGTCCTATAGCATATCAAAATACACCTTACCTACCATACCAAAGATCTCCCACAAGTCATCCCAGCTCATGTGACTGACACCAACTGAACCCTCTCAGGAGTCCAAAACGCGCCCCTCAACAGCGTCCACATCGGCGCCAACGCCTTCGCTCTCTTCCTCAAATCGCAGCGCAAATGGGCAAACCCTCCCCTTCAACCCTCGCAGGCAGAAGACTTCCACGCCAACTGCAAGCACCACAACTACAGTGCCAACGCCCACGTCGTCCCGCACGGCTCCTACCTCGTCAACCTAGCACACACAGACCCAGCGCGCACCACGCAAGCCTACGACGCCTTCCTCGACGACCTCCAGCGTTGCGAGAGACTCGGCATCAAACTGTACAATTTCCACCCTGGGGTGGCCAACTCGACCAACGGCGACAAAGCCAAGGCCATAGCCCACCTAGCCAGCAACCTCAACCGCGCGCACAAAGCAACCTCCACCGTCGTAACTCTGCTAGAAAACATGGCCGCCGCCGGCGGCAACGTGCTCGGCACGACCTTCGAAGACCTGCGCGACACCATCGCCCTGATCGAAGACAAGACGCGCGTCGGCGTCTGCCTCGACACCTGCCACGCCTTCGCCGCAGGCTATGATCTACGCTCCCCCGAAGCCTTCGCAGACACAATGGCCGAGTTCGACCGCGTCGTCGGTTTCAAGTACCTGCGCGCCCTGCATTTGAACGATAGCAAAGCACCCTTCGCCTCCGGGCGGGATTTGCACGCGAATATCGGCACGGGGTTTTTGGGCTTGCGCGCCTTTCACAATGTGGTTAATGAGGCGAGGTTTGCGGGTTTGCCGCTCGTGCTGGAGACGCCGTTGGAAGTTAGGGATGGGGATGGGGAGGTTGTGAAGGATGAGAAGGGGAAGGGCACGGAGGATAAGGGCGTTTGGGCGAGGGAGATTAAATTGCTGGAGGCGTTGGTGGGGATGGATGTGGAGGGGGAGGAGTTTCGGCGGTTGGAGGAGGAACTGGCTAGGAAGGGCAAGCCGGAGAGGGAGAGGTTGGAAGGGCAGATGGAGAGGAAGAGGGAGAAGGAGGCGAAGGTGAAGGGGAAGAAAGGCAAGGGCAAGGGGAAGAAAAAGGGTGGTAGTGATGAAGATGGGAGTGAGAGTGAGTTGAATGATGTGAGGAGTGAGAGTGGGGAGTGATTACGTTGTACGATGCTTGTATTATAATTTGGTGGTATGCCTCAAAAGGTTCTCGCCAACACGAATCAGATCATCTTCCATAAACACGGAACAAAATCTGAGAAACTCTCAGAAGTACTATGAACATTCCACAGAGATCAAGTTATTTTTCATCTATCTAGTGGTACCTTACAGGTACCTAAGCGACCCCCTCAACCTTCCAAACCTTAACCGCAGCATCAGCACCACAACTAACAACCCTCCCCTCATCAACCCACACGACAGCTCCCACGCCCTCCTTGTGCGCATTCAGCGCCTTGACACGCTTCCCCGGGTCCGCCAGACTCCAGACGCAGACGTTCGTATCCAGGCTGCCGGACACGGCTTTCTTGCCGTCCGGCGACCAGCTCAGAGACGTCACGCGCGCGGTGTGCGCTGACCAGCGGTTGGTTTCCAATTTCCACTCGCTGCCGGCTGCGGCGTAGGCGAAGACTTTGCCGTTGGCCAGGCCGGCGGCTAGGTGTGTGCTGTCGGGGGAGAAAGAGAGGGCGGACACGGGCGAGGTTGGGTCTGAAAGGGTGGTGATTTCGTCGAGACTGCCCGAGGCGGAGAGCTTGTAGATGCGGACTTTCTTGTCGTCCGAGCCGCTGGCTACGAGGTCGCCCGTGGCGGCGACGCAGGTCGGTGCTGGCGATGAGGGGAGGCTGCTCACTTCTTGGCCTTCGGAGTAGACGTTCAGACCTGCCGTCGAGGCCACGATGGTGTATTCCTTGCCTCCGGCTTTGGCGGCGGTGACGCTCTTCGGCTGGCCGGCTGTCTTGACGGCGCCGCCGATGAAGCTCTTCTGCGCGGCGTCCGTGGTGCGCAGGGTGTCGTCCCATCCAACGGTGTATACTCTGTCGCTGCCAGCAGCAACCCCTGAGACGTAGTTGGAGTGCATCTCGCCGTCGACAAGCTCAGCAGCTCCGGTCTTCAAGTCCCAAGTGCGCGATCTGCCCTCGGAAGAACCAGTCCACAGCGTTCCACTTCCGGGCGCAGAAGCAGCAGAGTTGATAGCCTTCTGATGTCCACGCACAACCTTGACCGGGCCCTCACCCTTGTCGACGTTGAAGTAGTTCAAGTTACCCTCAAGATCAATCGAGATGATCAACCCATCACTCCTGCCCGCCGGCCATGTCACGCCAACCTGCTGGTCAGGCACCGAAACGCCATCGCCGCCCATACGCCAGCTCTGCACGCACTGCCCGCTCTCCACTTCCCACACCTTGACCGTCTGGTCTCCCGAGCAAGTGACCAGTCTCTTGCTATCGGGCGCCCACGCCACGCCGAAAATAGACCCCTTATGCTCTCCCTCCCCGATCTGCTTCACCGCCTCGCCCGTCTTCCCGTCGTAAATCCAAATCCTCCTATCAGCTCCCACCGTCACCAAAGCCCCGCCATCCGGGCTAAACTGCGTGCCGTAGATGAACTTGTCGTGCTTCCCCCTCACGCTCGTGTTGAATTTAAACGGCGCGCCGTGTAAAAACACCAAACTCGTATCGTCCGACCCCGTTGCGGCCCGCAAAGGCCTCTGCTGCCTCACGCTCACGCAGTTGATCTGGCTCGCATGTCCGCTAATCTCGCCGACCGAATTGCCTGAATCGGCGGTAATACAGTGTCCGAAACGCTCTTTGCCGTCGCCCACGGCGATGATCCGCTGGCTGTCCCCGTCCCACGCAATATCGTTAATCCTCCCGGCAATGATGTGGTACTCGCCCTTGGTGTTCTCGGCCCCCAGGCTGTCCCACACGCGCACGCTGCCCGTCACGTCGCCCGAGGCGATGTAGAAGCCGCTCGGGCTGAAGCGCGCCACGGAGGTTTGGGCGGTGTGAGCCGTGTATTGCTTCGAGATGGACGGGTTGTCGATCGACCGCACGAAGATGGATTTGTTCGAGGCGTAGGTGATCCGCTCGCCTTTGCTGTCGGAGGAGAGGGGGGTAGGGGCGCCGCGGAGGGTGGTGGGGCCGGCGGCCCAGATTGCTTCTGTAAAGAGAGGTTAGTGATCGGGTTGTTCTTCTTGGTGGTTTTGAGGAGTTGGTTTGTAGTCAGGATCGGGGGTGTTGGATGCATTGGGATGTTGTGGATTGTTGCTTTGATGCTAGAGGATGCTCATGGGAAGTGATGACAGGACTTATGAGCTAGAACATACCTGAAGTGATTGACATGGTTGCAAAAGACGAAAAGAGAAGAAGTGTGGTGTGTTGCTGTGTTTACTTGCGGGTGTTGACAGCTGCCTTTAAGGTGCGAGGTGAAACGTGAAGCCTGGCTGGCGCTGACGCAATGAGGGGGGTGACGGTCTGTTTCCAAGTCGCCAGGGACTTATTCTGGTGCCTGCGCTTGTGAGGAAAACCTGGGATTTATGTCGGAAATCAAGTCTGAAGAGTTTCGTTTCAATGGCGAGACGCTGCCTAGGGATCGCGAAAGGTAATCTGGTGAGATGTACTAGGTTTGGCGGGAGAGACAAGTACAAGAGATGGAAGGTAAAGTACGCGTAGGTAAATGAATTGAATTTCAGGTTGTCATAGCATTAGGGTATCTCATGCATCGCAGGCTGCTCAACAGCAAACACTGCTTCCTCCTCTAGGTGAAGTGAATGCCCTCCTGGTTGAAAGCATACAGCAAGGCCAGGAAGTCGCCTTCGTCGCAAAGCCTCGCTCTCTTGTCGGCCAACTGCGTGTCCTCCTCCAACACCTTCTTCACCTTCGCCCTGACCAATTCGTAGACCTTGCCCTTCTTCTTTCTATTGGGGTTGCCCGCCAGCTTCTTTGCCCGCTTGTCTGCCTCCTCTTTGAAGAACGATGGCACGTCCTCGTCCTCGTCGACATCCATGATTCCCGCGTCGTCGTCTGCACCCATGTCTTCGTCTTCTTCCATAGCGACGTCTGCGTTGTCTGAAGGACCGTCTTCGAGGTGGATTTCGTTCTGCGCACAGTAAGTGCGGTAGTTTGATTCGATCATTTCCATGACACTTGAAGTTCCCAAAAATCCACTCCGCAGCACTCTGTTCTTCCTCACGAAGCAAATGCGCAAAAGACCATCCCACTCGTCGTAGCTGACCTGCGGTCTGGGATTCTTGGGCTTGATCCTCACCACGTTGCTCTCCACCTGCGGAGGCGGGTTGAAGTTGTTCTTTCCGACTTTCATGACGTGGTCAACCTTCGCCCACATCTGCGCGTTCACACTCAACCTCGAGTACAGCTTTTCGCCGGGCTTTGCGAACAGTCTCATGGCGAATTCTCTCTGGAACATGAGCACGCAGCTCCTCGGCGCGGGACTCGTGGCCAGCAGTTTGAAAGTCAAGGGTGAACTGATCTGGTAGGGCGTGTTGGAAATGCAAACGTCGAAGTAAGGGTACTCTGGCATCTTGATGGCATCTCCCAGGATGAGCTCGAGTTTCTTGCCGAGCGGCGTTCC
Organism: Cladosporium sp. IMV 00045; assembly: GCA_001931905.2. Classification (NCBI taxonomy): domain Eukaryota; kingdom Fungi; phylum Ascomycota; class Dothideomycetes; order Cladosporiales; family Cladosporiaceae; genus Cladosporium; species Cladosporium sp. IMV 00045. Next base: position 55,111 of record MSJI02000728.1, on the reverse strand, counting down.
CTGGAATCGCTTGGTGACTTCCGCCGCCATGCGAGGGTCGTGCTCGATCGCAATGACTTTTTTGGCCTTCTCCAGAATCCTCGCCGTCAAGTTACCGGTTCCGGGACCAATTTCGAGGACCACGTCGCTCTGCTTCAACTCCGCTTTGTCGACGATCGCTTGCGCGACACCCGGGTTCTTGAGGATATGCTGGCCGAGGTCTGTGTTCATTTTGAAGATGTTGTGCGCCGCGGCGGCTTTGTCGCCTTTGCGGGCTTTTGCACCAGCGTACGGATCCGTTTTGGATACGCCGCTGGTGGCATTTTTGGAGGTCAGGACCTTGGGCATTGTGAAGAGAGCTGGCGGCAGAGAGGCTCCTTTGCCAGCAGTCGGGTTTCGGTTCGGGGTCGCGTATTAGCGGATGGGAGGCGGCCGTAGAGTGTTGAGTGATTTGAGACGTGAGAGCATGCGAGGTCAAACGGATCTAAGGAGAAGGCTGGAATATGGCTCTAGGGTTTATTTTTATCTTGTATTTCTCTCCGCCTGTTTAGAGCAGAGAGGGAAAATCAAAAGTCGGGAAAAGTGGTCAATCAGGGAAGGTTTGCCGTTATCGCGTTGCTTATCGTAAAGCTTATTCCCGAGGGCTGTGAGGATACATGTACAACTTCCCGGACGGAAGAAAGTAATAACTATTTGGAATCTTGACGACAATATGATATTGCAATCGATGTTGCAAACAAGTCATCGAAGAAACGATAAGTCTTAGAGTCTCCATACGACATTCCAGACTCCTCATTTCCTCTTCGCACGAAGCCTTCTGGCTCTAGATTCGACGGAACAACGTGCATTGCCCTAGTGGCCGAGGAGATGACAAACACATCAAAAGACCAATTGATCGAACATGTCGGAAGAGTATGGTGACTGTGGTAACAGAGCAAATTCAAGTTCTGAGAGGGTGTCAACGATCACTCTCATCCAACGACGCTTCTCAAGGCTGTGGCGGTTGCGGATTTTGACTTGTCGTGAAAGGCATGCACACATGTTCGAATGCACATGTATTGTAAACTCAGGTAGTTCTTCATCGTACGATCTGGATGAAGGTGTCTTCATTCACTGCCTTACAAAATTGTTCAGAATCGCTTTATCATTGTCTTCGATCTTGCTATTGTCGCCTGGAGATAAAATGCGCCCAAGCACTTAACATATGCAATATTCTGATGTCTTGACTCATTCAACCACTGACCATTATACTGGTTACTACTCGCTCGCATCAGATACTTCTGCTTCTTTGCTCTTTGTTATCCCACTCAATCATCCGATTGACCCTTCACTTGATTGATTGCTCTCTCACGTTGTTGAAGCTTCAAGCAGCACGGACCGCATCTCTGGCGCAGGCATCACATGAAGCCGACTTCACATTGCCTGCCTTTGCGCGACCACCCAACCCAATCGCCTTCGCGCACGTCAACCACACCATCGCCCCCGTACTACTCGTCAAACTCCTCTTCTTGCTTTGACCGGCCACTTGTGACCACCACCCGCGATAAATCTTCTCCCTCACTGGCCGCGCTCAGCCTGGCGCAATTCCCATTCGCGCACGTCTCGCGTTCCCCCAAAGACTAGGCCATCGACCACAAGGACACGAGTCTGGACTTCTGACGAAATCCCTCTACATCTGCCAGCCAGCTGCTATAAGACTTCACGGCTGCTTCATCTTCACTGTCGTTGTCGCCGACCTCTCACGCGCGTGATCCAAGAACACCTACCAACCCACACGTACCGACCAACCTTCAATACCAACAACCGCAACCATGGCCACGCCACAACCACCTATGATCAAGCCGGGGCAGATCGACTCGCTCCCGCACCTGGATGCCACTCAGAAGCAAACCTACAAGCAAGGACTGATGAACCTCTGGAATGTCCACGACAGCAACCCGGAAGGAAGTCAAGGCAGAAATGAGGCTAGAGCAAAGATCGTGAGCGCCAGTCAAAAAATCATGCAGCAGCTCAATCGCGCGACAAGGCCAAATGCGGCTTCACAACAACAGGCGCAAAGGACATCCATGTCTGGACAGGGCGGACAAGTGCCGCAAGGTGGAGCACAAGGGCAGCAAAACCCGCAGCAGACACCCCAACAGCCAGCAGCGCAGCCTCAGCAACAACCTCAGCAGCAGCCTCAACCACAGCAACAGCAACAGCCTCCGCAGCCGCAGCAACCGCAGCAGCAAGGAGGACCCAACGAGGCCGCGCAGTTGCAAGCCAAGGTCAAGCAGATGGTGCACAACATCGTCGTCTTCCCGGAGCCCACCACAACAAATGCGCAGCAATTCGATGCATACAAGGCCAACTTCCAGCAAACCCTCGGTAACAGCATCCTCAAGCGCGAGCGTACGCGTGCTGAAATCCCACGTCTCGAGGCACTCGAAGCGCAAATGAAAAGCCAGGGTCAAAATCTCGACGATAATTTGCAGACTCGTCTCAACTCCGCCAGGACCGTGCTCGCCGATGCCTCGCGACAGGTGGCGGCTCTGGAGCAGAAGAACGAACAGAATAAGAACATGTACAATCAAAAGCAGCAGAGGAACAAGGAGCAGCAGGCTCAGCAGCAACAAGCTCAGCAACAGCAACAGCAAGGCCAGCAGCAGGCTCAGCAACCCCAGCAGAATGTCCAGCAACCCAACGGCCAGCCAATGGCTAACCCGCAAGTGAATGGCGCTCAAGCGCAAGCCCAGGCCATGCAGCGGACGAATTCACAACAAGCGCAAGCGAACCTTGGCCAGGGTGACGTCAAAATGGAACAACGTCCATCAAACTCGCCTGCACCACCACAGCCGCAATTCGCGCCGCAACAAGCCCAGATATCAACACCGCAGTCTGGCACTCCCGTGCAGCAGCAGCCGCAGCAAATGCCGCCTCAACCTCAGCAACAACAGCAGCAGCAGCCCCAGCAGCAGCAGCCGCGTCCACAACAAATGGTGCAACCGCAAGGCACGCCCCAAGGTCAACAGCAGTTTGCGCAAAACAACATGGGGCAACAGCAGGCTCAGCAACAGCGACCACCCATGAACCAACAACAATCGCAGCAGCAGCTCCCGCAATATGGCGTTCCCCAGCAACAAGGTCCTCCTCAGCAACAACAGCCACAGCAGCAGCAACAGCCGCAACAGCAATATCAGCAGCCTCCGATGCAGCAAAATGCTATGCCTAATCAACAGCAGCAACCCCAACGCCCTCAGGCTCTGACCCAGAAGGATGCTATGGCTCAAGCGGCGCATTCCTACACCCAAGCACAGCAACAACAGAATCAACCGCAACAACCTCCCGGTGTCAACCAACCGCAGCAACCCATGCAGCAGCCCAACAACATGCCCAACGGCATGCCCTTCAACCAGCAGAACCAACAGCAGCAACCGCAGCAGCAACAACAGCAACAGCAGCTACAGCAGCAACAGCAACAGCAGCAGCATCAGCAGCAGACCCCCACCTCCTCCTTCCCAGGCAACCAGCAAATGAACAGCGCGCAGACCAAATTCCCCATCCCGAAAGACCTCCGTCTGGACCCGCGCACGCAAACCCCCGTGCAAGGTCCCCCCTCGCGCCCCACTATGATGGGCCAAGGCGGCATGATGAACGTCCCCGGCGTGCAGAAACCCGCACACTTCACGCTCGAAGGCGAAGGCGACCACGTCCTGTCGAAGCGCAAGTTGGACGAGCTCGTGCGCCAAATCACCGGCTCCACCGCGCCGCAGGACGGGCTGGCGCCGGAGGTCGAGGAGGCCGTGCTGTCGCTCACAGATAACTTCGTCGACAATGTCATCCAGAAGGCGTGCCAGCTGGCTAAGCTGAGGCAGGGCCAGACGCTCGACGTCAAGGACGTGCAGATGGTTCTGGAGAGGAATTACGGTATCAGGATTCCTGGGTATAGTTTGGACGAGTTGAGGACGGTTAGGAAATTCCAGCCCGCTCCTGGTTGGGTGGGTAAGGTGCAGGCTGTGCAGGCTGGGAAGGTCATGGGTGGGAATAAGGATGCGTAGTGGGGTTTTTCTTTCTACTTTTTGTGGTGAGATTGTGAGGGGGGATGATGTCGATGCTTTTCTCTTGAGCGATGAATATCTGATGTGCAAACAAAAACAAGGGTTGGCGAGGTGGCTTTTTACACTGGGTTTCCAAGCGATGGCGTTGGTGGATTAGAGGGGAGGTTGGGAATGGGAGGTTTTGTTTTTGCTTTTCCTTCTTGCCTTTCAAATTCAACTGTACTTTGTATGTGTCCTTGCTTCTTTCCTTTTCTCAGCTTCTTGTTTTTACTCTAGAAGACTGGCAACGAAGGAAAGTTGACAGCACAAATATTCCAAGATCAGCAGCTTTTATCACCGACCAACCCTCACAACCAAAACAATGCCCGAGCAATTCCAACACAGCTGCCATACCGCCCATCTCACTCTCAAGCTTATGCTTAACCCAACCTCAACAAACATCAATTCCGCCCAACTCCCACTTCCCGCTCAAAAGTCTTGACAGCAATCCCCCCCACCTGTCGCCAGGTATACGCCCAATTCTCCCCCGTCCACCCCTCCCCATCCATAACCCACAACGGACTCACCACCGTAGGCCGAACGAACATCTCCACCCCCCCGTCCAGAGGCCAACAATTCACCACGCCTTTCGCGGCGCGGATTTGACTATCTAGCTCTCGCAGCCATGGATGCACGAGGTCGATGAAGAGACCGATGGTTACGAATCCGCCTGGAGGGGCTGAGATTTCGATCGCAGGTCCGGCGCTTGGTCGATGTTGGTTGCAGCAGTAGCTCACGCGCCCTTCGGCGTCGAAGAGCGCTTTGTTTTCGTCGTCGTCTGGAGAGGCGTGCGGTTGGTGCGCGGAGATCCAGTTGCTGGGGTAGTCCTTGAGAACCTCGACTGAGACTTTTATGGAGGAGACTGGCGGTTCGGTCAAGGCGGATTTGCAGATCGGATGGGTTGATGTGTAGGATTGCTGGGGTGAGGAGGCGTTCGTGGCGTCTTGCAGGATTTGGATGGAGGCGGAGGGGGCGTCGTTGGAGAGATACCAGCGGAGGCGGTGGAAGGATGGGGATGCTGTGGCTGGTGTGGCGGTGAGTTTGAGGGCTTCGTAGGTTGGGTATGTGGGTGGCATGTTTGGGAGTGAATGGCGTGAGGATCGAAGAAATAATACATCGAGATGCGTAGATGCTGAAAGGCTCACATTGCAACGAAAGTGCTTGCAGGATTTGCCTAACCTTCAAAAGCAAGCCACAATTTCCTTAGCGAAATACCATCACCTGACCGAGAAATACGACGAGACCTATCAAACCCCCTGCTTCGTCATCCTCCCCTCCTCCGCTCCCTTGCGATAAAACCCCCTCGCCCGCACCTCGAAAGCCTTCATCTTCTCCTCGTCCCTCACCAGTTCCCTCTGATGCCCACCATCAGGCACCTGCCTCCCCTCCTGCACCGCAGGCCGTTCGAACATCCTTTCCTCCCATGCTTGCAACGCAGGGAAATCTCCCAGTTCCACGCCCGCCCATCGGCTCAGAGTGATCCAGCCCCAGTGCGCGATGTCGGCGATGGTGCATTTGGTGCCTACGAGGTAGGGTGAGGAGGTTTGGCTTAGATGCGTGTTGAGGACGGTGTAAAGACGCCGCACTTCGTCTTGGTACCGTTGTTGCGCGTAGGGTTGTGGCTCGCTGGCGTATCGCGTGAAGTGGTTGGCTTGCCCTTGCATGGGGCCTATGCCGGCGTTTTGGAAGAAGAGCCAGTTCTGCCGTGAAAGATGTAATGGTTAGCTGTCGTCTCTGTGGCAAGTCGAAGTTCCAGTCATGCTGGTCAGGTTCAAACAGGGTGGCGAACCGTCATTTCCACGGCTTCCCGGCTGCCACGTGGATAGCTGATCTTGTGCTCGGTGTCGTATCTGTCAACGAGATATTGCATGATGCTACCGCTTTCGAAGACGCGGATCTCTTGCCCGTCGGCGTGGGTGTCTGTCAAGGCGGGAATGCGGCCGTTGGGGTTGATCGCTGTGAACGAGGCGGATTTTTGCTCGTTCGTGCTCATGTCGATTTTACGCGTGGTGTATGGGAGGCCGAGCTCGGCGAGCGTAATACTGATTTTGATGCCGTTGGGCGATTGACCGGTGTAGAGGGTAATGTTTGGTTGGGTTGAAGAGGTTGGATTGGTGTTGTCGTGGGCTGCCATTGTTGTAGTGATAGATGGAGTGATATGGCGTTCGAGTGGCCGTGATATTGTTGTGGTGGATTTGAATGCTTTTTCGGGCGCTCCTAAAAACCCTTCGTCAAATAAAGTAGTACATATGCTTCTGCCTCAGCCTGGAGGTGTCGAGATTGTGAAAAGGTCTGCAATGAAGAAGCTGTATTGCTCAGCCGCTCTGGATGTCGGGATCGATCTGGATGCCGCTTCCGCTCGGCTGAGCTGTTCCGTTTCAGCCGCTCCAACAACAAAACCACGCTGCATTTGTTCAGGTAGTATCCTGACAGCACCCACGAACCCAGTAGCCGATTCTCAGTCTCAAGCTCACTGTCTTCGCGGATTCAATCAGGGCAGTTGTCCGACCAGAATGTCTGGTTGTAAGTGGAAGATCGGTCCAACCTGATCCCGCAACAGATCACAGGTACTCTTGACCCCTCTTTTCCCTCGCCACAACGCTACTCCTATGCACTCCCCTCTTGGCCGTCTTCCCACCCATCCTCACTATACCGATCAGATGATGAACACCCGCCACCACGCCATCAACAACCTGCACTCCCATCGGACCCACAGCCTCCTCAACCGCCTCTTTCATATCAGTCATCCCAGCACACCCCAAAGCCAACACATCTGCCCCATCAACTTCGACCAACTGCTTTGCCACATCCGTCATCCGCGCCAGAACCTGTTCCCGGGGTAATCGCTCCAGATCCAGCACACCTAGCTCACACGCCCTGATGCCGGCACAAGAGTCTGCAAATCCATAGCGTCGCACACTATCCCAATGCGCGATTGAAGAGCGGCCGGCGGTGGCTACGATTCCGATTCGAGAGCCGAGAGTTTTGGCGGCGAAGAGGCTGGCTTCCATGATGCCTATGACGGGCACGTCGAACTCTTCCTTGAGCATGCGGATCAAATGGTGGTCCGAGTAACAGGCCACGAGCATGGCGTCCGGAAGGTCCTGAGACTCGCGGTCGACAATGGCTCGGAAGGCTGCTGCTGAAGAGAGGACGTTGTCGACTTGGCTCTCGATCGCTGTGGGTGCTGGTTTTGGCGAGGTGAATCCTTCCACCATGACATTTTCGGGCAAACTGGGTTCGACCATGTCGAGACATGAAGTTGTCATGGTCGACGTGGAGTTTGGGTTGACGAGTAGGATGCGGATCGTGTGGGTAGACATGATTGGATGGCCAGTCAGATGTATCTGTGATAGAATTGGTCAAAGAAGGGAGATCGATCTTGTGTAGGATTCAAGCGCTCAGTTTTGTTTTGTGTATATGGGTTTATTATGCTGGTGTGTCTGCCTCACGGCTTGCAGAGATCAATACTTGACACAGAGTTGAAGTCGGTAGAAGCATGCAGCAGGCAGCATACTCCGTCCATATGTCTTCATATCTTCCCTTCGCCTCTTGGCCGGCGACATGCTTGGCCGCCGGGCGATTATCGACATGCCTCCTGTGCGAGATATGCTTGGGCGGCTGGCCGATGCAGGGTAATGTCGTCTTGAAGACTACCATTGGGTGCCGGTCTTGTGGGTTCTGACGATCGCCTTTGGCAGATGTCAAGAACCTTGTTTAACTCAGCATCTTTTTGTCTGCCTTATCGGATTCTCGTCCATTTACAGATGTCATTGTACTGATTCCAAGTCACTCCATGCATGCAGCGTTACCTTTGACCAACAACAGCAAAACAAACCCGCGATAGATAACCTCGGCAGATACCCACCAGATGGCGTCACCGGGCAGGCACGTGGAGTTGGCGCGGAGAACACGAGCTGACAGGGGTGCATGGATTGGGAGGCGTGAGTGAGTGAGAGGAAGAGTGGGAGAGAGGAGATGTGGTCGATTTCGTTGGTGGAAGTGTCATCAGCATCTCCCTGCCTCGCGTGTCTACACTCCATCATTGGCCGGCAGATCAGCCCTTCATGCGCCATCTGACGTGATCAACAGCAGCGGGCGAACAGAAACAACACTTCGAACAATCCCATTCTCACAACAATCACCAAACGCAACCACCATTTGAATTCCTCCAGAATTCTCCCGACACCATCCTCCCTCTCTCCATCATCAATCTCGGCATTGCACCCCGCGCCGCCGGTTGAGGGTCGAGAATGGTAGCCGAACCCGATCGCAGTGGGGTCGCGATAGACAAGAGGCAGGTCATTATCGTCACGTAACAGCAAACCACATGCACCTTGCTGCTTGAATCGTTCCTCTCCGGTACTGCTTCAGCAGTATAGCTCCAACTTCACCTCTCATACCACGCTGGCAGTCGCCTACCGTCTCGCATTGCCTCCTCCGAAACACCTCCAAGTTGTCTGAGCTGCCGGCATTGCACACCTCTTGTTGCTGGTAGCGACACGCGACAACAATCGCCAGGATGGAAGCGCATCACATACCCAACATGCACACCTTCGGCCATGCGCCTGTGCAGCAGCCCATGCCGCCGTTCCAGATGCCTCCGAATGTCCCGAACGCGCCTACACCCATGCCTGTGCCGCCTGCGCAGAACGTCCGACAACAGCAACAAGACACCGATCGCGCAAGAGCGTACAAATCGCGCAACAAGCGCCCTTGCGACTTCTGTCGCTACAAAAAGGCCGCGTGCCATCTGGACAGCCAGCCGCCCTGCGAGCTGTGTACGAGGTACAACAAGGAATGCACATTTGTCGAATCACCAGCCAAGCGGAGGCGGCCGAATGATAGTAGTCCGGAGACGCAAAGACATAGACAGACGGAGAGCTATGATTCGAAGGTCCAGAAACCAAGTCCGTTCGTCAATGGACCTATGGTGACCGATGGCCTGGATATACAACCGGAACTCCTGGGCTGGGAGGGGAACATGCAACCGCCATATCCGATGCCTCAGATGGGATTGCCCCCACCGGTGGACTTCAATGCTTACGACCCGGCTCTGTATCGGGAACCGTCCATGAATTTCGATCCTTTCGACCCAATGTCAAATAGTGCAACCGACCCGGCTCTGGAAAATATTCCTGCGCCAGTGCCCAAACCGCAAAGCTCGATTGATACCACCCCTTCCCAGCAATCAGCATCATTACCAATGCAGCTGCAATTGCCATTCGAAAGCACAAGTGGTGAGCCTTCTCTGGACAAGCAGCTCTCGTCCAATGCACAGATAGTAGGAATGAGTGGCGAATCAGATCCGTACCTGTTGTCGCGGTATCGCTTTGATCAGTACAGCGAAGCCGCCTTTCAGCAAATACGAGTCCGCAAAATGTCAGACGTCGAAAGCTCCAATGGAGGACCTCCATCCTACTTTTTCATTCAGCACAATGCTTTGGCGTCAAAAGCGCAGCCGCCTGAGCGAAGAGAAATCTTGGAACAATACCGGCATGAAGTCGAGGATATGGTCAGTAACGAAGTTGGAAAGCGTCTTATTGTTTTGTTCTACAGGTTTGTGCAGCCGTACTTCCCTATCCTGAGCCGAAATCATGGTCTGCTCGACGAACACGGGATTTGCGAACCGAGCAGCGTACCCACTTGCATCCTGGCTGCTATCTACGGCCATGCTCTTCCATTCTGCGCCTGGGACGCACGCCTTTGCGTCGATGTCTATACTCCACCCTCTGCCGATTCCCTCTTTCGTGTCGCTTGGCTTGCTTGCCAGCCGGAGTTTCACACGCCTTCTTTGGCTGTGCTTCAAACCCTCCTCCTTTTGGTACAACGTCGCCCGACCAACAAACATGTGTCGGACACACCCTTCAAATGGGTCATCATGACCACCGCAGTTTCCATCGCCCAAACTCTTGGAATCAATCGCGACCCTTCGACCTGGCCTCTTCCGGCCTGGGAAATCCAACTTCGCCGCCGCCTTGCCTGGGCAACTTTCACTCAAGATAAGTGGCTGGCTTTGAACTTCGGCCGCAGCAGTCACATCAACCACGACGACTGGGATGTGCTTCCCTTGCAAGACGTCGACTTCGAAGAAGCAGACCGTGTCCCACTCGCGGACAGTCTCCCAGCGTTTTCTCATTTTCTCCACTTTTGCTCCTTGACCTCCATCGTCGACGACATCCTCTCAACCCTCTTCTCCATCCGCGCCACTCGCTCTCTCCACAACAGCCTCGAAGCCACAATCGACGTCGCAAAACCTCTCCGCATCCGACTCACCGACTGGTATCAATCGCTCCCTGCGACGCTGAAACTCCCGCCCGACATCGAGCCCACCAGCCCCGCAAGCGGCCGACAGCAAAAACCACTCTCCCAGCTCCCACTCGACGGGACCGGTAGTCTGCACCTAGCATACATCACCGCAAAAATCGAACTCTTCCGCGCCATGCTTCGCCCTCGCATAACCGACAGCAGCAGCGCGAATGCCGTCCAGGCCCTGCGCTCCGGCGCTCTCGCCGTTGGAAAGGAAGTGCTCGCTTTCGTGGATGCTTTGAACGCGAGGGAGCTGGAGGCTTTCTGGGGGAGCTGTAAGTTCACCCACTTGACAGAAAAAGAAGTCTTTTGGTCTACTCGTACTGACAAGCGCAGATTCCCGCGCAAATTTCACCCTCACCTCCTCCTTCCTCCTGCACCTCTTCGTCTCGGCCAATTCTGTCGATAACGCCAGGGAGTGTCTCGATTTGCTCGAGGCTTGGCGCGCGACTCTCAGGCTCAAGAGCAGGAGTTGTGATTTGTTCAATTTGGCGCTGTTGAGGCTCGATGGGGTCTTCGTCAGGGGTTTGGGCGAGTTGGCGGAGTTGGGGGATGGGGCTAGGAGGGTTTGGTTGGAGAGGGGGGGTGGGTGATTTGAAGAGGGATGGGTGTGCTCGATTACATTGTGGGTATGAAGCAAGTTTCCGCGAGAAACGTCCCACGTTTCGAATCCGCATAACGCTCTTGCTTCAGCTCAGGTTCTGATCGATTTCCACGCACGAAAAGCTTCCTTTGGAATCCATTCACTTTTTTACCGGTTCATTTGAGATATTAGAGGCATCATTCTGCGGATTCACTGAAGACGCTCGAACTCCATGTTCAGAATGTGTCGGCGACGGTTTGTGATGATCGCACTTGACGCATTCCCCGGCCGTTAACGCTCGTCTATCATTCTGGCGTGTCAGGCTTGTTATTGAACATGGAGGTTTGTGCAGGACTTTTGTAACAACAGGACTTAACATCGCATGCATTGTTGCGCCGTTGAGATCTAATGCGAACACCAACACTGCCACTGGCGCGAGTCAGGTCATTGTGCACTGTGTTGGGCTCACTGGCCGTTCTTGCATCTTGGCCGCTTGGCTGGAGATGTCATCTTCGAGCTCGCAACCTCATACTGCATCTTCCGTCTCCACTTGATACAGCAGAAATCGCATTGAAATAGCTCCAGCTCTTCCGAAACTTGACCAACCAGTCTCCATGTTGAGCGACTATGTTGCGCCTCAACCCAAAACGCTTCGATTCAAGAATCACGCTTTCGGCGGCTCGACAGTCACCGACATTCCCAACAATGGTGAGCAGCCAAAAAAGCTATTCAGAATCGACGCAAAGACACCAGGCATGTCTGCCGCAAAGCGTGTCTTCCTAAAAGCGCTCTTCGAGCTGCGTCGCAACTGGACAAATCAAGACTCCACCATCACCCCTGTCGGCCGAAGGCTCTCCTCAGCTTGCTCTCTTCGCACCCCGTCTGAGCTGCCTCAAAGACAGCCTTAACGTCTTCGCCTCCAGCCAGAAAGGCAGAGATGACGATGTCCTCGAAGTCCGCGGTCAAGATATTTGGCTGCAACTTGTACGACAGCCCGTATTTCGCTTCTAGTACGAACGAAAACATGCAGACCCAGTCCGGCAAAATTCATTGACAGTCTTCGCTTCCATGACGTTGAAGAAGAGGTAAAGAATGTCGTCACTAGCAATTGGAGTGGACTGCAATATCGAAGTTGCAGCCGATTACCAGGTGCCAGGGAGGGGCGTGGCTGTCTTTGCGACCGCACATGGCAGCTCTGAAACTGAACTGCTTCCCCCTAGACTAGTCTGAAGCAGCGTCAACGGATACTGAGAATCATGATCCCCAGCTAGTGAGGATGGTAGAGTGGAATATCAACCTGTTTAGTCCAAGGCCCGCTCGCTCGCTCAGGGTTGAGGGCCGGAAAGATGTCACGAAGAGAGGATGCCGTGTGAAACCAAGAGAGGTCGCGCGGCTGAAGAATCTTGAGCGTTCGACAGTCCTTCGGAGGAGAAATCACCTCGCGGACGTTTCATGTTTGCGAGAATCTGCCGCTCGAGCTCATCGAGCTATGACGATGTTTTCACACCAGGATGTGAATCCTTCGAGCATCTAAGTTTAATCTCCCAGAATGAGACGAGTCAGGCACGAGCGGGCTGTGAAGGTGCTCATGCATTTTTTGAGGCAACCGAATGACTAATTGACCACGTGCACGTTGGGTAATCTGAGGATGGCTTGTAAAACGCACCCAAAATATGCCGAATGCAGCTGACTTAGGATTAAAGCCAACACACGTTGACTAGCAATCCTGGTCTGCCTGCTCGGTTCCAACGGCGGTCATGGATGGAGTTCGTAAGGAATGACATCGCGAACTCTTCATCATGGCCACAGATATTGATAAATTATCGAGACATGGAGCCACAGGATCCTTGCACGGAGAAGAGGGCATTTCATGCCATCGAACGGCCTATACTGGCTTACAAGCTAATCGCTCTTTGGTGCCGGCAGTGCATGCGTCAGGGTCCGGGATTTCGGCAGTTGTTTCGAATTGACAACCATGTATCGATCATTGGAAGGACGGTGTGCCACTGCATAAAGGCGCTTTCTTTCACCAGAAACCCCTTGCATCGCTTCTAACCAGATTCTGCGCTTGACACGCAATATCGCTTCGGACCCATTCACTGAACCTCTACTTCCAAGCAAGACACTTTTAAGGTCACCACGAAAGACATGGACGGGCCCGTGAACGCTTCTCTTCCTCTCAGTGGCAAGACCGCCTTGGTCACTGGCTCAGCCCGCGGGATAGGAGCTGCGGTCGCGTGGAAGCTCGCGTGCGAGGGTGCGGATGTAAGATCTCTGGAGTCAGCACCTTACAGTGAGTGTAGGACATGATTGACGTTGATTGTGCAGATGATCATTCACCACGTCACTGAATCAAGCGACCCCCAAGCTCAAGCTCTCTGCGATCGCATCTGCTCTCTCCTGCACTCGCCATCTGTGAAGAAAGTACGAATCGACATCGCCACGCCCACTGGCCCTAACGAGATTATCCAAGAGCTCAAAGCCTGGCGAGAGCCTCAATCTTTAGTCATCGACATCCTCGTCAACAATGCCGGGATTGCACCACCTGCGGCCTTAGGTGACATCACTCTTGAACACTTCTCATCGATCATGGCGACCAACCTGCAAGGACCCCTGTTCATGATCCAAGCTGCTGCGCCCTACCTCTCCAGCCCTTCTCGAATCATCAACATCTCTTCCATCGCCGCTCGTCAATTCTTCCAGGGCCTCACCGTCTACGCCGCGAGCAAAGCTGGGCTCGAAGCTGTGACTCGACACCTGGCGCACGAATTTGGCAAAGACGGCACCACCGTGAATTGTGTCACTCCTGGAGCCGTCGAAAGTGAACTGTTGCATGAGACAGACAAGAAGATCCCTGGAATTATCGACAATATCTGTGCCAACACTCCGTTGCAACATCGTATTGGCACGGCAGAGGAGTTCGCGGCTATTGTGGCCTGGCTGTGCAGGGCGGAGTCTGGATGGGTCACGGGGCAGACTATTAGTGCCACTGGAGGTCAGGCAATGTATTGATCACGATGTTGAGGAGCGGTGTTGTTGCATGGTGGGACTTTATCCGGCGTCGTTTGGGTTCACTAATGGTTAGCGTCGGTCTTGTGAAGAGCTTGCAATCGCTTTTGGCTAAAGTCACAGACGATTCCCTTGAATGAATAGGTGTGTTGGTATTCGAATGTCACCGATGCTTCCAAAATCGGTTGGTACTTCTCGAAGGTGGCATGTAACGGAAGTTCAATGGATACGAGGCGACGAGCCACATCGATCGGATCCTTGTACATGTGGCAAGGTTGCCATCAGAATTCGACTTTGTGCATGTTTCGTGATAAATTGTGTTCGCTCAAAGCGTCTCGGAGGAAACGTCAAGCCACAGCAATAAGAAGCGGACAAGTCGCCCTGCCAAGTCCGCGCTCCGTATTGCTTCACATATTGGACAATATATTCGCAAAACGCCTAAACAGACGATGTTAGCATCGACGGCTCGAGGAAAAGGTATAAGAGGGAACTCAAAGAAGGAGTGTTGCTAGAAAGCCAAGTCACAGATCCTTTATCGCAATCGATCAAATCTGAGTTGTTGACACCGCCGAAACATGAAGCTCGCTCTTGCAACGGTGTCCAGCTTGTTGGCACTGGCCAACACTGCTTTGGCTCACTATCGTTTCACGCATCTGGTCGCGAACGGAGCTAAAACCTCGGACTACCAATACGTCCGCCTCAATACCAACTACAACAGCCCGGTCACCGATGTTAACAGCAATGACATTCGTTGCAATACTGGGACTCAGCCAAACGCTGCAAGGACTTCAACATTCACCGTCGCTGCTGGATCGACTGTCGGACTTGGACTTGATCAGCCAATCTACCACCAGAGTGTTTCGGGTGGGTCATACCTTGATTACTTGCTTGGTTGCCTCCATGCATGATTGATACTGATACTTAGTCGCACAATAGCCCTTTACATGACGAAGGTCGACAAAGCCAGCACTGCAGACGGCAGCACGCCGTGGTTCAAGGTTGCCGAACTTGGTCCAGCTTTCAGCGCCGGAGCGATCTCATTCCCTTCCGAAGGCTTGAGCCAGTACACCTTCACCATCCCAAGATCGCTGCCATCGGGTGACTACCTTCTGCGCGCCGAGAACATTGCCATCCACGCTGCTTCCAGCTCTGGAGGCGCGCAGTTCTACATCTCCTGCGCCCAGATCACTGTTACCGGAGGTGGATCTGGCACGCCTGGCCCGACGATCTCTTTGCCTGGAGGCTACAAGGCCTCTGACCCCGGCCTCTTGATCAACATCTACTATCCAGTCCCCACGAGCTACAAGTACCCTGGTCCTGCTGTCTGGAGGGGTTGAGTGATGAGAAGGTGCATCGAGGATGTTCCGTTGCCATTGAGAGCCGAAAGTCAAGAGTCCTCCATAAACGGCGCCGTAGTCGAAAGGAAGATGTGGTTGGTTTAAACAAGCGTATGTATCTCGTGCCTTTGTTGGCAATCTCCAGATCTTCGATCGTTCCTCAAGAACCTTTCCTTCGTGCTTCGTAAATATCCCAAGTGAAATGATCAAGTTAGGTTAGTCTAAGGCTGTGCAGCCATTGGCGCGGCCCTTCAAGGTTATCATTCGGCTCGCATCGGTGTACCAGGCATTACCCGAGTATATAGACCGAATAGTCCGACTCCAGTCTTATAATGCCCGATTTTACTACCAGATTCCATCGACAGAGGGCAGAGCGTTGAAAGGCTTGTCGTGCATGCGAGCGACTGAAGCCTTTCACAAGCTGATAATGAGGTACGTGTGTCATTCAAAGAGTTCGGAGCTTTGCTGGCATACTTAGAGAGAACGATCGTTCAAAACATATGTGGCATGGTTTCGGAAGATGAAGATAGGGAGGATACAACAGCACGAATGAGCTGACTCCGTGAATCTCAAATCTTGGCACCCCGCATGATCGCAAAGCTGACGATGGAGAATTTTTGTACTCCTCATCATTCGATTGAAGCTGGCAACTTTCCATCATACCTTGCCACGTGAGTCCAGACAAACCAGGCACGGCAATCAAGCGGCTAACACGCCCAGAACAAGACACTCAAGCCATGTCTTCAGCACTCCCAGCCCTACCGCCCAACGTGCTCATATTCTCTCCCACCAGCCCAGATGCCGCCAATGCCCTGTTGAACGGCCGCATCTTCACAAGACTCGCCGCCACCAGCAGAACAACACCAGAACAGCTAGTGGCAGCAGTCGAGGGAATACAGCCTAAACAAAGTCGAGAATTGTTCTGCTTGCCTTTTCGTAAAGGCGTTTTGATCTTCGATGGCGCTGGGTCTGAAGACGCTAAGGATGAAATGACGGATGCCCATCATGAGCATTTCCGAGAAGTCTGCCTTGCGCTGAAAGAGGCTGAGATTAATCTGGACTTCTCGGCCTGCATTTTTGATGCTGATGAGGTGCTCAAAGCCGGTTTCCAACTGGATGCTATGAGTAAAGGAGCTGTTTTGGTGATTGATCTTGTAGATGGTGGCAACGACGATGATGAGGATGATGATGACAGTGACGAGGACGAGGATGACGAAACGACGAAGGCGCGGCTGGCTGCTTTGGTTGGCGGGAGCACCGTCCCGGCTCAGTAAGAACTTGGATGAGTCGGGCCAATCTACGAAAGTCATACGGCGTAAAGCCCGAAATACGGCACATCATAATCGGCTACCAGATCAGAAGAAGATCTGATACTCAGTATACATCGATCTAACTTATCTGAGGCGATGCATCCTCCGATGAGTTCCATGAAAAGTCTTGACAGATGGGGGATAGTCGAAGAGATCCACGACCTTAATCTGGAATCAATTACCAATCTATGAGGACTATGAAAATATTGCAACAGATGAAACGCTGTTTCAAGGGGCAATAGCATGTACAGAAGTATTGTACACTTGCATGTGATCAGTATTTGCATCAGAAGCTGCACAAGCAGGAAGATAATCCAGGTGGGGTATTCGTGCTGCTCAAGCGAGAAAGAATGAGCTGCAGTCTCGCCATGGCTGTGCTCGCCTTCCATTTCACACCCGGTCATCAGAAGCTGGGCGCATTGAGAGCCATCAAACACAGAAGGCCAGAGATCAGACCAGCTGCCGGCAGTGTCAGAACCCATCCGCCAAAAATGTACACCAGTTGCTTCCAGTTGACAGCGCCGATATCGTAGTTCATAAGCGCAACGCCCATGGAGGCACCGACGAGGCATTGAGTGGTAGAAACAGGCAATGCGAGGGAAGAAGCCAGCAGAACCGTAATTGCAGCGCCGAGTTCGATGGAGAAGCCTCGAGACGGGCTCATCTGTGTGATGCGGTTGCCAAGAGAGCGGATGATGTGGTATCCGTAAAACCAGAAGCCAATGCCGAGGAGAAGACCCGCCACGACGAGGAACCAGACTGGAGTGTCAGCTTCTGTGTTGACGACACCAGATCTCCAAGTTTGGTAGGTAGCGGCCCCTGTGATCGGTTAGCATGGTGTTTCGACAATGTATTTGACATTAGAAGATGTACATGGTCCAACAGCGTTGGCAACGTCGTTGCTACCGTGAGCGATCGACATCATCATCGCAGACACAACTTGGCAGTAGGTGAACAGATGTTCGACGCGGACGTCGTACTTTCGTGCGCGTGCGTGGATCTCCCTGAGTGAGTCTGAGTTGTGGGTAACCGCGTCGCGTGCAACTCCCTGCAAGAGTATGTACTTGGTCCAGTTCCACCATTTGTGAGGGCTGAACCAGGACTTGTCTTGAACAGGTACAATCCATCTCTCCCTGGGCTCGACATGCTTTTTGTGACGGGGAACACTGGTGGCTCCCTCGGAGTCAGAACCCTGGGAGGCAGTCTGACCCTCAGTCTTCTCTTTCGTGGCTTTCGGGCTAGTGGCTCTTTCTTCGTCCGGCTGCGAACGCTTGTTCTGCTCGTAAGCTTCTTCGTAGTAGTCGGTCACGAGCTCGTCCGGGTTGGCAGGCCAGTAGAGGCTGACGTTCTCTCTGTACAAAAGAGGGCCAAGAGGAACATGCCAGATGCGCAACCTCTTGTCTTCTTTCACCAGTTTGCGATGGAAGTAAGGCTTGAAGAAAACGTAGGCGACAAACAAGACAAAGAAAAAGGTGACAACGACGGTGACTCCGAGTGGCCAACCGTCTGCGATTTGGCTGTCCGGCACTTCGGTGCCCAAAAAGGTGACTAGAATGGCGCCCGTGCTGGCCATGTAGACAGGGATGAGTCGCATTGCCCAGTCGAAAGCGTTCTTACGCTCCAGGACGGTGTATTTGACGATTCCAAAGATGATCGCGGAAAAGCCAGCTGCGATGAATGGTGCGATACCCCAAGACGCAGCGACTTGAGAGACACTGCCGCTCTCCCAGCCCCAGGTAACAGCGGATTGGGCAGCGAAACCAACGCCGATCAAAGAACCAACGATCGTTTGAGTGGTCGAGACAGGCATCCCGAGGAGAGTGGCAACGGTGAGCCATGTCGCATTACCAACTTCAGCGCAACCCATCGCGAGCATGAGCACTATTGAGGAGAAAGAGTTGGAGTCAGTAGGCAGTCCTGAGTATCGTAAATCCTCACTCTTCGTGCTTACCAGCAGGGCGACCTTCGAAACGATCGATGGTAATAATGCCATTCTTGATGGTGTCTGTGACTCGTGCTCCTAAAGCTACAGCTCCAACAAATTCAGTGATAGCTGCAAGAACTCCGGCTTGCCATAGCTTGAGTGTTCTGGCAGCAACCTGTTGAGGGCAGAGTCAGAAAGAGCGTCATCATCAAGTCTAGACAAGGCAGCGAAAGTATATATCGGAGCAGGCAGGTGGAAAGCACAGGTTCCAACTTATGCTCATTCGAGGACCTTGTTGCTGATGGGAGTGAATTGTGCTGTTTTCCAAACGTACTGCGACCCAAATTTATCAGCATTGAGACAGGGACCATCCACTATTCTCATAAACCCACCCGATGTTGCGTAACTGTTGGCTACATCGTTCGCGCCATTACTAGCCGAAGCAAAGACAAAGGCGATAGTGGTAATCGCCAAGATCCAGTCGTAAGGTGCGGTGGCAGGTGGTATATCCGCCATGTTGTAAAGTGGAGCCAATGCACTAGTTCAAAGAGAAGTATTCACAAATATCCAAGAGTGTCTAGGCGTGCAAACGACCGACAACTCATGTCGAGGCTTAACTCAGAGCCGAGGATTACTGGCTCTTTTGTATCCTGCTTTCGAGCAACACGACTTGGAGATTGCAGCCATGACGAAGATGGCGAATGATCAAGCTTGTGGGCGGTGCATACAGACACGGCAAATGTGTTGCCTCATATGGCAGAAGTGAAGACAACACGAGTGGGACCGGACGGTTCGCCCGCGCCCAAGGATCATATCTCCATCCAGCCAAGGCTGGGCGAGCTGAGCGGCTCTTATATACAGCTGAGAGCCAAGATGCGACAAGCACCACGTGTTTCAATGCCGGATTTGCATTCGTTCCAACGTCACCCTTGCTTATGCTTGCCAAGTTGCGCTGGTTCGCTTCTCCATGTCACAACGGCTCGCCCTCACAGCTCCATGAGGCCACTGCGGGGCAATGATGACTTCGCTACGAGTGTTGCACCGCGCCATATCTTCATCTCATGTTGGTTTGGTTGGCTCTTATGAGCGCTTCGGTCTCATCCGATTTTTGCATGGCGCCGGATAGGCGTTATGCTAGTTGAATAAGAATCGCGTAAAGGCTTGGAAGGTATATATCGATTCTGTTCAATTTGGAATCCAGGTGAGCAATCGTAAGATCACCGATGATCAATGAACAATTGCTCCTTCGAATACCAAAGAGGCTGTACGTGCGGTGTCGGAGTTGTCCTAGGTAAGAAAAGTTCTGATTTGCCAGTCAATCTTTTTTTCGGTAATCGCCTGTACATTAAAGAGTATCGCTGCTGCGCCTCACAATTTAGATGTTTTCACGGTGAGATTGCGATTGTTTAAAATCAGCTAAATTGGGCGATGCAGAGATGCATGGATTGTTATACGAAAGGCTAGCTGCGAGAGCGAGGACGTGGAACTCAAGCATTGAATGTCAGGGACCCGAGAAGACATGCGAAGTTGCTGCATCTACTCTACGCAACTGATGCCGCATCTACAGGGTGGGTTGATATGCAGCCGGGATTCGCGTTCATCATAGCCCCTTAGTTGGAGATGGCGCACGTGCTTGTCATGACTTTTCTAGCTTTTAGGGTTCGAACAGCTTTAACGTCAGTTGGTCGATAGTACTGACATTGGAGCGACCTTCGGCGCATCGTTCATATAGAAGCTCCTCCCGAAGCTCTTTTCCCACCGGTTTTGTAGACCGGTGCCGCCATGAGATATGTAGTGCTCGGCTGTCTTGTGGAAAGTGGTGTTTGTGTGGCAAGTGGAAAGGGCCATTGGGTCGCACTTCGGATGGTCGACCTTGAAGCTTGTGGTGAGACAGTGTGTAGCACCGCGTTTGGCCACCTTCTGGTCTTCGTGCGCGTAACTTAGGAATCCACCATCACCTGCATCAGTATCTCGGATTGTTTTCGACATGTGAAGGTTTTGCAGAAGCTGCTATCTGTGATCCGCATCATTGGAGACCCCTCTCCCATCCAGGTATTTACTCATGAGACCGCCCTTCTTGCGGTTAAAACGATCGAGATCAAGGTTTACGAGAAAGTCCTCACTAATGTCGCCCAACTCGAGCTCAAGCAGCCCAATCCTCAACAGGTCCCTCTGAATCCGTGGCTGGTCGAATAGTTCTGCAAGACAAATATGTCTCGACGGTGGCTAGGGCAAGGGCAGTATTGCTTTGCAAACCTTGTAAATTTATAGATTAACGGAGTGATATCAACTCATGTTCTCATCCCCAAAAGCCCGCAGCAACACCAAGCACACAAGTGGCAACATCAGAGGCGGAGACGCCCTAGCAGTCTTGCACTATAAGTATCTCTCTTCGTGTGTTCCACGAAGGCATGTATCGACTGCGAGTCCGTCAAGCAACATCAGCAATTATTTCATCGCGCTTGCCGCCGTCACTTGCTAACTCTACACACTAGCTTCTTTAATGCAAGCCATATCAAGGTTTGATTGAGATGCATATAGAAATTTCTTCTTCCTCTGATTTCGAACGATTGTCTCCCTGTTTCTTTTTTCTTTTCTTTTTCTTAATTCGAGACCATTGCGAGTCCCACGTAAATCAGCATCTTGCATTCAATCCGCAATGTTCTAAGCATGGCGGGCGTCAACGACCCGGCACCATGTATGTAATTAGACAAGTGGATGATATCGGCCTAGAAGATTCCGAGATAGATTTCAGTTAACTAGGTGGAGCGTACGCGGAGTGGATCCACGGAGCCAAGGCTGTAGTGGGCATAGTCTTGTTTTCTTCGCGGCCAAAGAACATCGGTGTCACGTTGCTTGATCTCGAGCCAAGTTCGCCAAGTGTGTGATCAGCCACTACCACCGTCGAGCATTTTCTGAAGTTCTCGCGAGACCCACGACGTCCGCTATGCGGCATTTGCGTTAACTTCGCTTTCTAGACTCATGTAAGCTGTAACAGTCCGAAGTTCATTCAACCGACTTGCGGTTTGAGATCACCAATGGCAACGTCCACCTTTCGTTTGGTCCTAAGTCGCGTCTCAACCAAAGGGACCTGCGGAGATACAATGATTACACTCACACCTGAGCCTATGCGTGCACCACTACCGCCACAGACACGTTACGACTATCCAATCAACAAGTTGCAAAGCTACCTCTTGCAGGAGGTATTTTGGCTACCCATGGCATACGACTTGTACGGCATACGCGTCCATATCATCAACGGCCCTGCTGCTATTCCGCTTTTTTGTATAGCATGGCTTGTCGGCATGTCAGGCCTCGTCACAGCTTGACTGATCGAACCTTGGGTTGGTTCTCGCTCCACTCGCATTTTAGAGTTGCCCGGAGGATCCGAGAGGATTTGCGTCTTCCAGCCAAACCTGCTTTTGGTAAGGGTACCCATTTCACGGGTAAGGGTACCACCCTTAAGGGGATGGGTAAGGGTATGAACAAGAGATTTAGTGGGTAAGGGTACCCAAAGGGTACCCATTTGATAAGATCTGATAATATTACTTACTCTGATTCGTCGAAAGCATCTCACAAGACCGGGTAGGGCTGGGCAGCGTCCGAGCTTGGCTCGATCAGCAGACTATTGACGGCTTTGAAACATCGTGGGATCAATTCATTCAGTGTTGTATAAGCTCATTGCTTGACTGACATATTCGCTTCGCTTGTGAGAGATGAATATACGAGGATTTGCATAAGAGCCGCTGGACATGACCTGCACCCCACCCGAAATCGGAAAGGGCGGGCATGAGAATGCCAAGACTTGCTAGAACGGGTACCCATTATGGGTAAGGGTGAGGCGCCACCTCCATGGGTACCCAAATCATGGGTAAGGGTAGCACAAATTTAATGGGTAAGGGTACCAAAAGCAGGTTTGCTTCCAGCCTTACTTTGGGCGTAAGTGCAAAGAGCTCTCAGGTGGCACGGTCCAGCTGGAGCGCACTGGAGAACCTGTCGATCTAGACGCACCGTATGGGACATGCACCATCGAAAATAAGACATGGAAGCAGGGGTACGAACCGGCGCAGCTGGTGCTGGATTTTTGAGCTGGAAACACCTCGCCCGAGACATTGCGCGGCGAATGCAACGACCGTGAGATGAGGATACAACTATCTTCTGTTATGCTCGGCTTTTCTTGCCAGGTGTTCTCAGATGGCTGAATGAAAGTGTCAGCCGCACGCGGGCAAGCAACTATGACTTGTTTAACTTGTCAAGCTACAACGGAAAGGTCGCCACACTTGATGCTATAAAGAGCACGAAATGATGTGCATCAGGTCATGCTCGAATCTGCAATCTGCAGTAGATCATATAGAGAATGACTGATGGAAATCCATGCGGGGAAGATGATCTGTGAAAGCTACATAACCTTCGAAGCCTAGAACTCCAGGAACTGGAACTACACGAATCAGAATCCTTCGTCTACGTCACCTGTTCGTTTCTGCAGGGGAAGCGCTCGGAAGGTGAAAATCAAACGCAAATAGGGATTATGAAAGCTGGATGACTGAAGGGAAGAAGAATTTGCGTGCGCCATTCGTCGACACCACATACGCAAGACTGTTTGTCCAGCTCCAATTGCCGTATCCGATATGATCACAGCTAAACAAGACTTGACGACATCACTGGCGTCAATGAAATAACTCGTATGCTGTTCACGACGAAAATGCGGCGAACAAGCGTATACAAGAAGGAGTTGTAGGCCTTTTTCGGTGCCAGTCGCGTCTCGCGCTCTAAGTGACTCCTTCGTGTCCTGGCAGACTGATTAACGATAGATGCGCATGTGGCATGTGGAAACAGAGAAATACTTCACGGCCGTTCTTCCACGTCTGGCCTCAACTCGAGCTCACTAGCTCAGCAGGGTATCCAGATACAGCAAAGGAATGACCAAGCTCTGTTCATTGCAGAGTGCGGACTTCATCCTTCGCCTCTTGTGATGTCAGAAAGGATGTGAGCCAAAGCGCGACCAGTGCTCTTGCCGTAGTTCTGCCAGACTCCAATCACGTATCAAGGAAACTTTCCGAGCTGCTGATTTGGCTCATACGGCCTATCCAATGCTAACTAGATTCCGAAAAGGCGGGTTTTGTGGGCTCCAAATGCTGCTAAACACGGACGACGGTTCAAACGCTCCATTTTCAGTAGTTAACACAATGACATGAGAATTTCGCCTCTTTGTGCACGATGAATGGGAGGTCAAGGGAGAACGCGCTCATGCTTCCGATCCCCCTTTTTTGCCTAGGTCGATCCCATCGTGAAGACCCCATGAATAGGATTTAGTGTACCCACATCCTCATCCTTCTCTACAAGGATTACTCGACTGACTAACGGTCTTGACTGCGCAGATCTAGTCTTGCTTTTAAGGAAATGGAGTCAATCCCTTAAGCCACGCACATATTACCGTGTCACAGAAACAGGCCATCATAATCTCGCGTTTGTGGCATTGGACGATTCGTGTATATCGAACAACGCCACAAAACAAGGGGATTGAACACAACCCATGTAGGTAGTGCATGCTGGATTGATAACGAGCGATCGCCGGTAATGCCTACCAAGAGAGCCAAGAGATGCTGCCACAGTCAGGAAGAATTCTGGATCGGATTGTGAGTGTTCTCGTGGAGCGTTCTTCAAAACGCTCAGTACCCACTGTGGGTCAACTTCGCGGGCCGCCGCCCATGACTTGTTATGGACCTTGGGACTGAACCAATCTCGGTCATTGAGAGCTCGGCAATCTCTGAGGCAGCTTGTTTCATTGTGAGTCTGAGATTGGGAAGCTGCATGCTAGTACATTCTTTATCCTGGGACAGACGAGGTTGCAGGAATACTTGACCGGCTTCGTTCTGTTCACGACGAAGTCACTGAGAGTTTCGCACTCTGATAAAGCCTTGATGCTGAAAATACGATAGATCGAATTCTCCACTTTGACTGCCGGACTATGCGCCGAAGGATTCCGCCTCACAAGGCTGGTGGGTCCCGTAAAGATGCCGACGGGATGGATGTGCATCATTTCTCGGGCAATTTTGAAGACCTCAGCCGCGATTGACAAAGACATGGACAACGTGTGCGACATCAGGCAAGATGAGACACGAATGGAAAACTCACGGGTGCCTCATAATTGCATCACTGGAGCTACAAGTACGACTTCTGCCTCTCCCTGACGGGACTGAGTTGTTGACAAGCCCTTGGCAGGCCTTTGGTGTTCTCGTCTGGTCGTGCTCAATCCAGGATGAGCGAAGGAAGGAGTCACTCCCGAGGCGCCATAAGGCGAAGAGCCAATGGCAGCCAGCAATGGGACCAACGGCCAAGGTACTCTACACGTCTGGTCTGCTCCTACTCTGCAATCCGCGATAGCAAATTTCGAGAAGACCCCTCCGCTGTGCAGTCATGAGTCTTCCGGGTTAGATACTTTTCAGCACCTTGGTCTTGAAACATAGAAGGAACATTGCCAAGCCTAAGAGCAAATCATCCGTGGCAGTACCTAGCAACCACCACTTCTGAGGCTGCGTAAACTCCCCATTCACGCTTTGTTCATGTTGCTCCACTATACTAGTCCACTCAGCGCTGGGCTACTAACGCCTAGTAGGGGTGTAGGTAATAGGAGGATTCAGAGTAGCGTTACTCTTCGGTTTTGTTTCTTTCTTCGTCTCGCGCAATCCTATCAAACCTGCCATCTTTTGCTATGGCTATCAGTGCCGTGTCACAAATGCTGCGCTGAGACCTTGCACATAACATGTCTCAAGCGTTAGTAGGCTCTCGTCACGTTTCTCTTTACTGAATCTTTCCCAAACCTCGCAGAAGGGCTATATGATCATGAGACCCCTTCTAGCCATCCGTCAAGGCACCTCAACATGGTCTTACCGGCTTCAGAACCTCTCGTTGTTCTGGCGAGTATGCTTTTGCATGCTCCTTGGTGTGCTGGGAGCGTCTCTCGCATTACGCAGTATCTCTGCTCGCGACCCGGGCTCCCTGTTCTTTCAGCCCGACACTGCGTATGAACGCAAATACTCGACCATTCGGGGGCAACAGGCTCAAGAATACATTGAGCGAGCGTCTGCGGACGATTTTGTCGCGCCAGAAAGCCTAGGATCAATTCATGATAAGCAACTCTGCGTTGGGATACCTTCCGTTGGTCGTCAAGGAACCCGGCACCTCAGGCCCACGGTAGGATCCTTGCTTGAGGGACTTTCTCCAGAAGAGCGTAATCTTGTTTACATCGTTGTGCTTATTGCCCACTCCGATCCATTGACAAATTTGGAGTACCAGGAAGCTTGGTTGTCCAGAACGGTAGACAAGGTCCTGCTATACGAACCAAGCCAACTCGAACACATTGTTGCTCTGGAGCAGGACATTGGGAATAGAGAGAAAATGCTTTTCGACTACACCTATAGAAGTGGGAACGCTGCACATCGCCATGCTGGAAGACGATGTTCTAGCCTCCGAAGGTTGGTTCTGGAAGACTATGCTGGGTCTTCAGCAAATCGACGATACTGTCGCTCGTTCCCAGGGGCTAAGCGACTACCTCTACATGCGACTGTTCTATACCGAAGAGTTCTTGGGGTGGAATAGTGAATCTTGGCCAACACATCTTTTCTGGTCACTGATGTTTACGATGCTTGTCGTGGGCACAGTATTTGCTATCCGAACATCCACCACGGCATCCAAGAAGTCGGTCACAGCTCCAATGCTCCTGATCTTGGTAGCGATCTTCCTTCTATTCATCATATCCCTGTTTTTCGCAGCAGGAAAGTCGACGGTTCTGCCACTGAACGAAGGCATCAACGCAATGAACCAATACGGCTGTTGCTCCCAGGGTCTGGTATTCCCGCGTGCAAAAGCTCAAGACGTCGCGCATCTATTTGAGGAGCGCAAGATCGGCTTTGTGGGCATGCTCATTGAAGAATATGCTGACGCACATGCTGAGTTCCGCTGGGCTTTGACGCCTCCAGTCCTGCAACACATTGGCCGGAAAAGCTCGAAGGGAGATGATTTTGGCGAGGCTTCGAAGAACGACATGCCTGTTGCTGCGAAGCTATGGAGCTTCCAGTATGAGCTTAACGATGCCGAAGAGCTGAAGAGGGAGCACGATATTGTCGTAGGCATTGGGGGCCGGGGAAAGCCCTTGCTTAATGTACCTAGTTGACTTAATTGCATCTGAGTAAGATGCATCGAACCACGAACGAATTACCTTTTCTCATAATCCTCTCCCTTCGACTGCGTTCAGCAGTACATATAAAGATGTGGACAGGCTTTAGTAAGGTATTACAGATCAACATGGTTTTATTCCGCTTTGCTTACGTCAATTCGCGAGACTTTTGTAAGCTTTCCACGCTATACGGGTTGCTTTAACTTATATAGCACCCCAACACTATATCCAGAGCTAGCTCCCCCACCTCTGGATTCCCCTCCTGGATTCTTGTCCTTCCCTGATTTCACATCTCTCAGCTTCTCACGATATATCAAGCATGGCTCGCTCCGACAAGATCGCCATCATTGGCAACAACGGCTGGGCTGCGCAGACCATAATCAAATCGCTTGCAGAGCAGCCATTCGCAAAGCCATTACGCATTCTTGCCCGCGAGAAGTCTAGCATTCAAAATCTCCCTGACAACGTCGAGGTAGTGCGTTATTCTTGGAACAGCAACGAGTCCATTGCACTCGCACTGCGCGGTGTCGACATTCTCATGTGAGTAGCGAGTGCACGGTCTAGATCATATTGTTTCTGACTTTCCCCTCTAGTTCTTTCATTGGCCACGAAGGTCTGACAGACCAGGCAAAGCTTGTGCCATTCATGCGCGAGGAGAAAATCAAACTCTTCGTCCCGTCAGATCTTGCACTACCATATACACCCGAAGAAAGGGAATTCGTCACCGTGCCTCGAGAGAAAGAGAAGCTTGAGGTGGAACTGAAAAATGCTGGTGTGCCGCGGGTCACCATCGTGATTGGAAACTTCACCTCATTCGCTTTGGACTCACCGTAAGTATGGCAGAATCTCTCGAGTCGTTTCTGTCCTAGACTAAGATCACTAGTTACATGGGGATAGATCTTGCAAACAATCGGATTTTGCATACTGGTGACAGCAGGAGCAACGAAATCTGGCTCTGGTACGTTACATTAAGCTCTTCAAGTATGGTTTTGACGATTTCAAAGCTGACTCATGATACGCAGCACCCGTAATTACGTTGCGGCTGGATATGCTTCCATTTTCGTCGAAGCCGACCCGTCCAGCTTAGCTGGGCGTGTAATCGGTTTGAACGAGTTGCATCCAACGACTGGAGAAATCGAGAAGACAATGCAGAAAAAGGTTGGTGCGCCACCGCAGGTCGCATTTGACAGCGTGCAAAATGCTGCCAAACTGGCCCAAAGCGATAGGCTCGATGCTCTGGTCCGGAAGAAGATGGGCGACGGATCTCACAACGTGGGAAAAGACATCTGGGAAGTGAAAGGATATCAGAAGAAGACACTCGATGATCTTCTCTTGCGTGATGGTTTAGAAGCCACCAAATACATCCAGGCAGACGAGCAAACTCGTCATTTTCTAGACGAGTATTTTGCTTGAGATGATTCAAGTCGATGGGCCGAAGGTGTACTTTTTGTACTGAGTTATTTGAAAGTCGTCTTCATCATATAGGTTCTCTGTAAGCTTTGTCAAGATCGACATCAATTATAGTAACGTTGTTTCAAAAGGATCCAAGCATCAGACTCGTGTGAAATATAATGTTGCATTGTCGTTTCCGCAGATTCTTGAGATCTGCAGGGCCCCATGAATCGATCGAGCAGAGTATGTAAACTGTCCTCAGGCCAGTGCAAGAGGCACATGCTAGCGCCAACCGTCCTAGCAGCTTTCAAAAACGATAGGTCAAAGTAATCTCAATCGAGGCTCACCATAACAGTGGGCGGTCGCTCGGCAGAAATCTGTCGAAAGCAGGTTGTGCCACTCTTTTTTAGTCAAAACTGATGACAATCTTCACCTCTTCATGTCTCTCAAATTGGGCATAAGCTTCGGGTGCATCCCCAATGCTGGCCTCACGACTCACGACAAAGCTCGGACGAGCGCTTCCTGACAGAATTAATTGCAATAGATCCGGCGCAAGGTCAATTGGCCTTGAGATACCTCCTCGCCAACTCAGCTCGTTGCTGAAGAGAGCACCGATGGGGGAGTCGATGTTCTCTGGGTTAGTGCCTTCGAGCGGCGATGTTGACGAATTGGCCACGGCCGTGTCGTAAACCCCAATGGTGCCAATGCCGCCGCGGTTGGCCGCCACTGCCAACATGTTGCTATTGACAACGTTCGATGACCGGGTCATGTTGCGATCCACAGCTTCGTAGCGGACAAAATCCACCTGACGACTCCATTAGGGTCCAAAGCAAGGATTTGATCTGCCGGGTCGGAGTCTTCGAAGTTAATCGGAATCACCCCAATAGAGCTCGCGATGCTCAAGCGTGATGGAATGTAGTCGACGTTGTGAACCTTCGAGGCACCCCTGAGAATCGCAGAGTATGCAGCCAACAGCCCAACGGGTCCAGCACCAAAAACAGCGACAGTATCGCCCGGTTGGAATCCAGAGTCCAGCCTGTTGCGAAGATATCTGAGAGAAGTAGAAAGTCGAGCTCCAATGACTCGGTCGAATTGGTGGAAGGATCTAGATGAATCACGGCCGGTACCGGCATAAGAGACTCGTCGGCATGGGGTACTCGTACACACTCAGCTAATTCATAACTTAGTTGGGTCCGGTAATGGTTAAGCGACTAGATTGAATCAACTATTGACGTACCTTGCATGCCATCATAACCGCCGTGGGCATAACCACCATAGATGCTCTCTGTCAAGCCAATATGAATGTGTCCCTCGCGCGGCAAAGACATTGATTCGCATATGGAAGAACGCATAAATCGAGGTCTACCTCCTCTCGTCGATGCCGAGATAGAACCAACTCTCAGGCCTGTTCCATATCCAGCTTTTGTATGTTCAGCATGGCAGAAACCGCATCATTACTTCGCCTCAAACCCCCCAAGCTGCACCTTAACCCTCGCCGCCTCCCCCTCAGGCAAGGCAAACAGCAAATCCTTCAACTTTTCACACATCCCAGCGGCCCTCGCACCCAGCTCTCTAAAAAATACCTTTGCAGCCTCCGGGTCCTCAGGCGCAGCCGGCACCATCGACCCAAACCAATCGAGCCGCGCCTCCTGAAGCCACTTGTACGTCTTGGGCGCCGCGTTCCAGCGCAGACCGTTGAGCTGGCTCTGCAGCATGGCGACGGGGTAGTCGTGGACTTGGTTCGGGTGCGGGACCACGTTGGTGAGGGCGTTCTTGGCTTCGTCGTCGGGGTAGGCGGCTTCGACGTGCGCGATGAAAGCGGCGCTAGACTTGCTGGCAATAGCGCACGGGTTGCAGCGTGATGAGCTTGCCCTGGAAGACAGGTACAGGCTCTAACCTGGCGAGCGCGTCGGCGCTACAGTCGATGAAGACCGTGTCGTGTGGGGTTGCGTAGCTCCCCTGTTGCAGGGTGACTTGGTGTTGATCGAGGCTGATCACACGACCTTGGCGTACGATCGATTGGATTCTTTTGAGCTGCTCGAATTCGGCGAGGGAGACGGTTGCGCAGCGGAACATGGTTGGCTTGGCGTTCTCGTCCAGGCGGAGGAGGTGCCCTAAAGATTCCAGGCGGTCGATGAGGTCGTCCACTGACGTAGCGGTCGCGATGGCCTCGCCTACTGCTTTGAGCCTGGATTGAGTCTCGTCGGCGAAACGCAGGCCAGGCTGGAGATGACTCCTTTCGAAGTAGTACGAGTCGCGAGGCATGATCCAAGTAATGCTGGCAGGGTCAATGCCATTGGTAAGGAGCCAGAGGCAAGCGTCGATGCCTGTTTTGCCGGCTCCGACGACAGTGTAGTTGTTATATTGGCGTTGCATGCTCGGCAGATCGTTTGGTGTCAGCAGCTGCACGCCAGAGGCTATTTCGTAAGCTGGCGGGCTCATCGAAGGAACTTTTACTTTCATGAAGGTGGCATCCACGATGCGTGTCTTGCTTCCTGTGGAATACTTCTTGCCCGTCAAGATGGAGTGGAACGACCCTTCGCCAGTGTACTCGTGCTTGGGGTAGTAAGTCACGCGGCCGGAGGGGAGGAACGTCTGACGCATGACTAGGTCGTAGTAAGAGCAGACCTCGTCTCGAGATGCCAGCTCACACAGGCCTTTGTTCCAGCCGACTTGATCGATTTGGTCGTCGCCCAGATGCTTCGAGTTGACACCATAGAATGCAGAAGGCTGGTGGAGGCGGACGTAAGGATAAGCCACTGTCCAATGTCCAGACGGTCGGGCGTAACGATCGATGATGGCCACTGTCTTGTCGGTGTCGGTCAGGATTGTGTCGACGAAGGCCATGCCCATGGCGCCTGCGCCGACGACAAGGTAGTCAGCCTCAATGGGTTCCATTTTGCAGTAAGTGTGGTGGTGTATCCTGAAGCACACAGTGGTAGTTGCACTTTGTCTGTGGATCTTTGAGTGTCGAAGGTGATCTGAGTGTAATGATTTGGGTGAGGAGTTGACTAGGGAAGGAAGAAGGACAGCAAATTATATTCAGCATTGAAATGAAGAGATACCAACATTAGCTCACCATCAGCGCATGCTACAGGGTCAAGCATCTGTGAAACAGGCACTGCGGCACTGTCGAGCTTCGGCGGGTGCAGGAGAAACCATACTCGTTTCGAAGAAGGGAATTTAAGATATCGTACGATATTGTCTGATTGGACAATGGGGCCAGATCCTGGTCTCACTGCGCTGGAACGACGAAGCGAGCCCATCATATAGAGAATGGAAATTGCGCACACACCCTTCTTTCGACAAGTGGGACCAAGCTCAATATAGACTTACAGGGTATGGTATGCAAGGGCCGCAGTGTACCGAGGTGGAAACCATCAGCCCGACCCGATGATAGTGACCAGGTCCAAGTCGGACTTACTACTAGGGGAAAGCGCATTTATACATAAAGGAAGGCCGGTATCTACGCGGGTAGGTTAGTCTTGAAATAATGAAGAAGTTAGAAAGCGACGTCGTATATGTCTTTTCTACTACTAGATAGCTCAATAATTCTAATGCCCGTAGAAGTTATGCAGAGAAGTTATGCAGAGTGGCTGGATCTCTCACTAATCGAGGTCCGGCTCGGCTGTCGCATGAATCGCTGTCTCTGCACGTCGACGGGATCGTACGGAGACGTGTATACGCATCCATTTTGCATGAACAAAGTCGCTACTGCATGAGTCCCCGGCAATACAGTGAGGCCTCTTCAACGAGTCGCTTAATCCATGGCAGTAGTACACCGGGTCGTCCAAGTCGATGTTCACCAGCTTTTTCTCTTTTGGGAGCCGAGCAGCTCGTTAGGAGCGTAGTTTTCTAGAGTAAGTGAATGAATAACAAGTATTATCTAATGTATATATTAATATATATAGGCTAATCATTATCTTAGCTTTAATAAACAAGATGCTATCTCTTCTTGAAATACTTGGATACAATATCTGAAGTGGTAGTAACTTTAATCTTTTATTGCCTGCTAGAGTGTCGTAGAGAGGCGGAAAGCAGAGAAGTTTATCACGGAATCCGCCCTCCGCGTTTTCCGCGCGGAAAGTCTCTGAACGTCTCACCTCACCGACGGAATTCGTTGACAAGGTCGAATTGCTGCCACCGTCGCATCAGCGACATGGACAGGCGACGGGTATACGGACAAGCATGCGCGTTCTGCGCCAAAAGGAAGATCAAATGCAGCGGTGTCTACCCTTGTGATAACTGTGCGAAGAGAGGGCGAGGCGATTCCTGCACAGCACAACGCCCGACGGGCTCAGAGGGAGATGGTGAGCGCCATCGACCGTCGCACAGCGCCGAGAGAAGAGATGACATTCCGACAAACCGTGCGCACTCTGATGGAAGCCATCGTCAACATGACGTCCCTCCAGCTGCCGATGCGGGAGGTCAGGGTGCTACGCAAGATCAGTCAAGCAGGAATCCGGACTACTCTGGTCCCACCTCCACTTGCTCCCAATCACAGCTTGGGGCAAACTCGATGCCATCATTCATCAACGCCGCGGCGCGGTCTCGTCACACACCCACTTCACACAGTCGATTCGTCCAGCCCTAGGCCTGGAGAATGCCGCTACCTCATATCCTTTCATGGCCGGCAACCAGGCCAGCGGGACCGAAGAATCGCATTTCAATGTCGCATCCTCCCATGCCGAAGTCCTGAAGTATGCACCTATGCGGCCGAAGCTTATTCTCATCTACTGACTGAGGTATCAAAGATACATACAAGCCTACCAAACGATAGTGTCGCCTCTCTTCCCGTTTGTTCCACGACATGAGGACTTGGAGGCCCTCATCCTGACATCTCTGGAGCGATGCACAGAATATGCGACATCATCGCTCGGTCCGGACCACACTTTCCATTCACTGGCAAATCAAGGTGGCAGAAGCCTTATGTGTGCCATTCTCGCCTGCGGTGCACAAATGTCGGATCAAGCACCAGATCAACGCATCAAGAAGTCACGTCAATTTGCCAGTTCTGCCTTCCATTTTGCGAGGATGGCCAATTTTCTGCTGCGTCCACAGTCAAGTACAGTCCAGGCCATGCTTCTTTTGTCATTCTTCCTCCAGAATGACGGCCAAGCAGATGCCGCTTGGTCTTTGCTTGGTACAGTCTACAGACTGGCAATGAGCATAGGGCTGCACAGACAGGGTGGGCAGTGAACAAACGAACACCGAACAGGCGTATTGCTCGTTTGTTTGGCTTGTCCAATGGGTCTTGTTCATTTGTTCAGGGTCTACTTCTGTGTTCATCGTTCGTTCGGTGCACGGTCCTCAAATGTGCTTAGCATCGTGAATTACTACATCGATCACAGTAGTCCTTCAGAGTACCAGCTGCGTAGACCCTAGTAAGCCTCCGCCAACTCCTCCATTGTGTTCGGTCGCTCATCGTTGATAACGTCTCCAGCCATCGAAAAGATTCGCTCGTCTGCGCAAGAGCTTAAAGGCGCTGCGAGGACCTCGAACGCGAGATGCCTTAGTAGGGGAAATCTGTGGTGGTGTTCACGCCACCAGGTAAGCGGGCGAGTGCCCTGCGGGGCACGCTCCTCTCGTAGGTACCGGGCCAGCTCGTCGTTATCCGTATCGTCATCGATGTCGTGGTTATAAGCATTAAAGGCGTCCATCTCCTGTTGCTTTGGTAACGACACAGTCACTTCATTCGGCCACTGCCGCTTCGCATCTTGCTAGGCCCTGTTCATGACTTCATCGGCGCTCTTAAGCCAGGACGTCTTCCCTATCCAGTGCCGCTCGAACCAACGCCGTTTGAAATAAGGATGCAGGAATATCGCAAGACGATACGCCGGTGTGGCATCACTTAACGCGTAGTACTTATCCAGCTTCTTCTAACCGAGGTTAATACATGCTCTGAAGTGATTCCTAGGCAGCGTTCTCTTAAGAACCTCGATAGTAGATAGTAGCTAATTCAAGATGGATAGGCTCTGCCATAATGCGCTATTCTAGCCATCTTTAGCCACAGCTTAGACTTTCAAGGAGGCTTCCTTCATGGGTCGCAATAGCTTAAGCAAGTCTCTTAGCTCTTACTAATCGTCTGCTAATAGGCAGTCGCGGCTATCGAGGCGATTAGTGCCGCTACACCTGAAGTGCTCTTAGTACAGTTGTAATGCGTCCTTAACCTGGAAGGCACGCTCGATCATCTCATAAGCGGAGTTCCACCGCACCCCGCTATTCACGATCACCCGATATAACCGTGTGTCCGTCTCGCCTTACTTAGCTTCGAAGAAGCGTTGTCTCGCTAAGCCGCTCTTGATATACACGATAAGGTTGTGTAGCTTGCCGATCGGACCCTTCTTCCGCTAGGCATCGAGTCGTAATGATTCGTCTTTAGAGCGGAGGACTGCTTCAAATTTGGATACTATCGAAGTATTAAACAACTCGCTATCCCCTCTATGGTCCGCCTCCGAGAGAGCCGCATCGAGCATGCACTCGCTATCGACGCCATATAGTATGGCCTTGATAACGAGGTTGATCACATGGCCGCTATAACGCAACCTCTATCTGGCTGGTTTAACGTCGATGTAACGGGACAGAAGGCGCAAGGCGGCATCGTTATTAGTAGCGTTGTCTGCAATGAAGTAGCTAATCTTGTTACTAATCTTGTACTCCCGAAGTACAGATAGTAACGTCTCCTAGAGTTCTTATGCATTGTGGCCGTAGGAAGGCTTAAGCGCAAGTAGGACGGTCTTGAGTTCGAGATTGCTATCTAAATAGTGAGCGACGACGCCTAGCAGATCGAGCTTATTATCCGTAAGCCAATAGTCGAAACTAATAGTGATTGTGCTTCTTGCCATCTATAAAGACTCTATGACCATGGGTTTCGCGGCAGTAAAAGCTTCGATAATCTAGTCTCGTAGTGTATAGTAGCTCTATAGTACTAGAGGCTCTACTATAGGATTCCTAAACGAAATCAAGGCCTTAACTTTATCCCCCGAAGCTTGGCGTAGTGACTGATTGCTAGATATAAGCCATTCTAGATACGTCCTCTTCTAGCCTTCGCGGTCGAATATCTCCTCTTACGAACGTTTCTGGCGTTTAATTATCATAACCGCTACGTTCCCATCTCGATGTTCGCTATCACGCGAGCGCTTCAAAGCATGTTTGTTACCAGACTTGTCGAATCCGTGGCATTGCATAAGGTGACGGATCGGCTGGTTCGTAGGTTCGCATGGCAAGCACACGATTAAGCTTTGCGACAGCTCCTCGTAGTAGATGCGGCAAAGCCATTTGTTTAGGCCGTCCTTTAGGTCGGTCACGGCCTCTCTATGCCTCCAGATCTAACTGCTCTTCGGCTGTTTGTTCGGTAGTGTCGGCACGAGATTAGTAGTATGTAGACCGACGCTACGGAAGACAGTTAGTAAACACCGTGCTGTTGTGCTTTCATCTCGTTCATCTGCGTGCGAGTCGCTTGCCTACTAGTCTGGTGTGTTCTGGAAGTCTAATAAAGCGCTTATGCTATATTCTATAGGACGCGACGTAGTTTAGCGGCGTGGGCGGCGACGACACGGTCGCGTTTCCCCATAATCGCCCTCACGGATAGACCCCTATAGTGCTACGCACGGTCGATACGTGGAGCGGGGACCCCGGATTCGCTGTCGTCGCTTAGGGCGATGCGCTCGGGATCGAAAGAGAGGGTTGGGGTTAGGGCAAGCCAAGCGGCACACCGAACACCTTGAACATGGTGAACGAACACATATATTTGTTCATTCGATCAATTATATAATTAAGCGTATGTTCATTTGTTTAATAGGGTCCGAACGAACCGAACGAACTGTTTAGTGCTCGTTCATTGCCCACCCTGTGCACAGACTACTGTCTCGAGAGACGATGGGCGATTCCGAAGGTGAAGACTAAACATGGGCTATGATAAAATGGCAA
Organism: Cladosporium sp. IMV 00045; assembly: GCA_001931905.2. Taxonomy (NCBI): domain Eukaryota; kingdom Fungi; phylum Ascomycota; class Dothideomycetes; order Cladosporiales; family Cladosporiaceae; genus Cladosporium; species Cladosporium sp. IMV 00045. The sequence continues at coordinate 19,087 of MSJI02000728.1, read as the reverse complement.
GACTGCATTCTATCCGTGTGTTTTGATAGAGACGCTCTGTCGTCATCTTACACGCGCTTTGCAAAAGTTGGAGATGTCGTGGCAAAGACCAGGACGTACCAAGAATCCATGAGCGGCCTGGTAGACTTGACCTGTTTATGGTTGGCCGAGTCCGAGACTTCAAGATGCTCATTGGAAAAGATTCGCGGTTACATTCGCCATTTGAAGGTCTTCGACGCCGACGACAGCATGATAAAGCACGCAAGGTCCGTACAGCCAAGTCTCCGAGCGCTCGCCGAACTTCTGACGCTTAGACTCTATTGTGGATACCTTTGCGGCGTGATATGCAGGCCAGCACTGAAGACGATGGATCGATCTGGCCACCCAAGTCAGATCGACGAGGTTCTGCTGAGCGTCAAAACGAGTACAGAAGGTACGATGCGGGCTTTCATCGACCCAAACCTGCTTTTGGTAAGGGTACCCATTTCACGGGTAAGGGTACCACTCTTAAGGGGATGGGTAAGGGTATGAATAAGAGATTTAGTGGGTAAGGGTACCTAAAGGGTACCCATTTGATAAGATCTGATAATATTACTTACTCTAATTCGTCGAAAGCATCTCATAAGACCGGGTAGGGCTAGGCAGCGTCCGAGCTTAGCTCGATTAGTAGACTATTAACAGCTTTGAAACATCGTGGGATCAATTCATTTAGTGTTATATAAGCTCATTGCTTAACTGACATATTCGCTTCGCTTGTGAGAGATGAATATACGAGGATTTGCATAAGAGCCGCTAGACATGACCTATACCCCACCCGAAATCGGAAAAGGCGGGCATAAGAATGCCAAGACTTGCTAGAACGGGTACCCATTATGGGTAAGGGTGAGGCGCCACCTCTATGGGTACCCAAATCATGGGTAAGGGTAGCACAAATTTAATGGGTAAGGGTACCAAAAGCAGGTTTGCATCGACCTCTGCAAATTCACTCAGCTACCGCTCCGTTCATGGTCCATGATCCACGCGGGGCTTAGTGCTGCTATTACAGTGGAGTTTATAGAGACGCCCTTGGGAATACCAGAAACATCATTCCTTCGGCAAGTGCAGACTACCTTCTTGGACCTGCTTTCCCACGAACAACACATGAACCAATCAGAAGGAGCATTTGATCACCAGGCCTGGCTTTCGTCCTCGCACTCAAGCTATTTACGGGCTCTGCAAGATCTCCTCAAGCAGCGCAAAGATGGCATTCCATGCACAGCAGACAACGGTCGGGGAGACGAACTGGGGGAGTGCATTACAGTTCGCCAAGAAAACGACTGGAATGATGAGTAAGTCTTGAAGTGCACCGTCAACTGTATCAGATCAAGGCTCATCTCACATACTTCCATCTAGAATGTACACTCAAGCCAGATCCAACATTGCAAGTATAATTGATGCGGGACAAAATACACAAGAGCTGAGTGAATTCGATTGGAGTTTGTTTTGCCCAATTATCACCGGACTGTCGTTCATCCCACTGATATTTGGTCTAGGCTTGAACTTCTTTAGCGAGAACCATCTGGTTGACAGCGATTTAAATGTACCTTACTTGGGCTTTTGAAGCTCTGCATCTTGTCTCGAGACGAAAAAATCTCTCAATGTTTGCATGTACAACACTGTATCCTTGTTTGAAGCTCTCCTCAACCACAACTTACGATATAAAGAGCTGTCTCAAGTTCTCTTCTAGCCCGGTACTTGATTGGAGATCTGATAATTGAGGTCCACGTTGAATCGACACATCCACGGTATTGTATAATGAAATTTGAAGACTATACTATCCTCGTGATCATAGGAAAGCTCACGTGGCGGGTCACTTCCTCCTTAGAGTTATGTACGGATAGCTAACCAGTACATTCTAGTTCTGCTTAATAATATTCTTTAGTAAAGCATGAGCCATAATTGATCAGCGAGCCAGGTTGTCGGAAGGTACAGGTATCAAGTCAATAACATGCCAACACAACTTCCTTCTTCATCTCAAATGATATTGTCTCAGGAAAGGTGACTTTGATCTATCCTTCTTTCAGTTTATTCTGCCGTTCTCCATGTCGCCATGTTCTCTCGCATTCCGAGCTGCGTTTCCCTCCAATCCATACGCCATTTTCCCATCTTCTGGAGGCATCATCTCGAAGGTCTCGCGAACCACTGCATATGTGTAATAACCGCATCTGGCAATCGGTTGCACCTTTGAAAAGTCAACGAGTCCTTCATGATCCGATATGTGGATGGCGGCAACTTTGCCAATGATGATGTCCACGGTACCCATAGGCGGATTACCAGGGAGACGGACGGTGGAGTGATAGGTACACTCAAACCTGATAGGTGATTTTTTGACCATGGGAACCTCGTGGTCGAGTGATGTTGACATCGACTTTTCAAGGCCTGCCTTCTGAAACTCGTCTTCTCCGAAAGGAGTCTGCTCGGAAGTAATGTTAATCGCCTCTCTCAGGTCCCATGTGCAGATGTTCCAAGCAAAAGATCCAGTACTTTCGGCGTTTATCGTGGTGTCTTTTCGGTCGTTCTTATCTGTTTGATTGGCGGAAAACATGACATACGGCGGATCAAACGTCAGTTTATTGAACTGGCTACATCATGGTTAGCGGCGCTCTTTGCAGTTGCAAGGAAACGATCCAGGCAGTCCGCAACACAAATTGCAACAAGCTAACCTACCTGTAAAGTGCGAGATTGTCGCATCCGTCCGACGACCGTGTGGAGATCCTTCCGATTGGTCGCGGGATCACGCATGCCTTTAGGAGAAAATTGATTGTTAGATGTCAGCTCGAGCATATCCCAAGTGGTAAGGGCCAAGGGGTCAAGCACACCTTGAACGGATCTCTCGGCAGTCCATGAGGAGTGCGACCTGGCACGTAGAGAACCATTGTCTTTCTTGATTGTCTAGCACGAGCAAAGAGAAGTTCGAGAACCTTGCTGGGAGAGAGGATCTTCTACACAGAGTCGCTCCTGTAACGCAATTGCCGTCGTCCGCGCCCGCCATTCGTCACCAACAATGCGACGGAAAGCAGGCGGAAAGCTTAAATCGCCGCGGTTAGGTCAATCCCGGTAGCTTAACGTTAGGGTTGTGCATCCTTCTGGAATAACCTGATGTCAGATCAAACGATGGACGGCCCTCCACACGACCGCCTTCCGAACCCTATGGGAGACAACGCCGAGGATTCCTTGGTCGCACAATCAAGCACTCAACATCGTTAGGTGAGACGCTGGTGCAATCTTTCAAAGCTCAACCGCAAACTGCTTCACTGCAAATAAAGGCCGTATGCCAATGTCGTGACATGACAGTTGTCATGTTTTTGAAGATAGGAGAGAGATCCGGAGGACCTGAGCAATCGGAAACTCCGCTCTTATGACTTGAAAGAAAAGTGTTGTAATTCGCAGTGTGGAAGGACTATAGACTCGACGTAGACTCAATCTAGTAATAATTGCACCAACGTTGCTCGGATTCCCCATCTTCAGAGTCCCCAGGCAGCCCACCTTGCGTCGACGCTTTCCTGCAGCGACTGTGGGTAAGAATGCTTGAAGCTGGCTTGCTGCCAATCCTGTCTCCCCTCGTATTCAGCAGGCATCAACGCGTCCGACACAACCTTGCCGCCCTGCACGGGAGGCCCGGTGCCATGCGACATGTAAGGAATCAGAGGGAATCCACGGCACTCCTCGTAGAAAGTCTCGTCTTTCAAGGCCACCCAGGTCACTTGCGTCTGGAAGGGCGCGAAAGCGTCGGTAATGGGCAGGCCAGCGCCCTGGCAAAGCTGTTGAATCTGCGCTGCGGCGAGGGGTCCAATCAACGTATGGGTCTCGTCAGTAATTCTGCCGCAGTTCGAAACTGGAAGAATAGCGCCATTACGATACGTAATGGTGTTGACCTTGTAGAGCGGCCATTGGTGTGTGTCTCCAGGGAAGACGTAACCATGCATCTCCCCAAACGGCCCTTCGGGGGCGGTCTCGGAGATCGAAAGAGTGCCCTCCAGTACAATCTCGGCGTTGGCAGGAACGTAGAGATCGTTGGTGTCGCATTTGACGACGTCGAGCGCGGATCCGGTCATTGCACCGATATAACCGGATTCAGTGACACCGTCAGGGATAGGCATGCTGGCAGCCATGATGGCTGCAGGAGGTACGCCAAATGACAGGGCCCAAGGAACGTCTTTCCCCTGCTTCTTCCACATCTGGTGGATCTGCCAAATGTGCTGTGGCTCAATCACTAGGCCGGTCAAGTGGTTCTTATCGTGCACCATAGCACGTGCAATCGACCAATTAGTCCACGACCCATCAGGAGACTGCACCACGTGCATGCCATAAGTCTGGATGTATTTTCCACCATCCGCTTGATGGAGGAAGGGTGCCGGAAGAGATGACAAGTCAAACTCGCCGTCTACGAGCTTGTTCTCCTTCACAGGCCCGCTCTCAACAACATTCGGCGGGATGGGCTCAGCATGGGCGGCTGACAGCATCTTGTCGAGGATATCCTTCATTGAAGCCGTTGGTGGCAATGCAAGGTGTCGAGCGATTCGTCCATACTTTTGCGACGGATCACTTCGAAGCGATGCTGGTGCGCCTAGGATTCTCCAGAGTCCATCCTTCGCGCCTTTCAGATTGTTCAGCAGAGGCGCTTTCCCATCTGTTTCGCAGACCTTGCGGATGATAGCTCCAGCTTCGAGGTGAGGATCAAGCTCGTCGTCGATCTCGATTAGATCTCCGTCCGCTTTCAGCGACTCGACGAAAGATCGGAAGTTGAGGTGGGGAAGCACCTGGTTGGATGGTGACAGATGGTGTTGCTTAGAAGTGCTCATGGTGAAAGTTGATGTTTCGGATCAGATGGGCGGGTAAGACGAGAGAGATTTGAATGCTTTGGGGAGATTGTTCTTGACGGCCGGTGAATGGGAGTATATATATATTACTCTTGATCGCCTTAGCGGACCAAGCATTTGCACGATGTATCCGGAGTGCTCAAACCGCGCTGAGCTGACGCGGCGAATGTCATTGTGACAGATTGACATCCGTAACGTTCACACGATCTGGATGGACATAGTCGGAGGCTTTGCGGAATCCCAATGGCGGAATGTACGAGCGGATTCCCCGAACGGATTCTGCAGCGGAAACTGCGTCATTGCACGGGCGGACCCCCCGAGTAGATTCCGCAGCGGAAACTGCATCGTTACGCGCCACTCTTTAGTGATTGATGCCCGCGAGTCCGCCCATTTGACTACTTTATGAACATGTCTTCGCACAGAAGGGTTTCAATCATTCTCCTGGCAATCAAAAATCTTTTACTTTCATTTTGAGCGTGATTCAAAGACACGAACCCTCATCCAACTTCTCAGTTGTACGCTTCTTGCATACACTTATTCTCAAACTACCACAAAACCATCCGCGATCATGAGAGACGCTGAAAACGGACTTGATGGCCAGCCAAGACGAAGGACAAGGATCATCGTCGCCATGACAGGCGCCACTGGCGCATTACTCGGCATCAAAGCTCTGATCGCTCTACGTCGACTAAACGTCGAGACGCATCTCATACTCAGTCACTGGGCGGAAGCAACTATCCGCTACGAAACCGACTATACTCCAGCAGCAGTGCGCGCGCTTGCGGACCACAGCTATTCAAATCGCGATCAAGCTGCGCCCATTTCCAGTGGATCGTTCCATGCAGACGGCATGGTGGTACTTCCCTGCAGCGTGAAGACGATGGCTGCCATCAACGCAGGCTATTGCGATGATTTGATCTCGCGAGCTGCAGACGTTGTCTTGAAAGAACGACGCCGACTTGTTCTCGGTCTTCGAGAAACTCCGTTGAGTGAGATTCACATCAGAAACATGCTCGGGGTAACACAAGCGGGGGCTATCATCTGTCCCACTGTGCCCGCATTTTACACGAAACCTGATACGATCGAACAATTCGTGGATCAAATGGTTGGCCGGACGCTTGATCTATTCGGGCTCGATACGCAAGATTTTCCCCGATGGAATGGATTTGAGAAGGATTAGCCCATGTGGTCTTTACGTTTAGTAGGACAGGTTTTGTTCATGTATCAACATATCTGCATAGTTAATTGAAGATTCTATTCATTTCTGCTCCCATGACTGATACCGAATTCACAAATGGATAAGAAGGTGTGAAAGTGTAGGCATGGCCGGAAGCCTTTGGTTCAGGAAGTAACGTTAGTTACGGTCGAAGCCACTGAATGTTCTCGGATGAAAGATGGTTGGGGCGTATTTACCTCAGAGACTCCAATAAGCTCATCATCACCTGCATAAAGTGTTTTGTGTTGTGGTCTTCGACTAGTCAGTATGGCCTGCGCAATTTGCACTAGAATGTGCAGGCGTTTTCCAACATAGGATTCCAGTCACTTGTAGAGCCTCAACGTCAATTACAAGTGGCAACACAGCATATATGTATACAGAATTAAACATCGTAGCGTCGAGAGAAGCCACCTCAAAGCGTTCGCCAAGGTAGACGCTTTAATAATGAAGCGGAATCTCCATATGATAAACGCCGTAGTAGTTAACGGATTTCTTCGCGAACGGGCCGCGAGCGGACGAGGACTTTTCGTGAACGTTGAAAGCTAATATTTCAGGTTCTGACACAATGAGTGTCTCTGGATCTAGCGCTATGGGAAAGCTCTAGCGGTATTCTAGATTCAGGCTGCAGACTACAGGCTCACCGTAGCCTCGCTTTCAGGGTTCGAAGGATCACAGAAACACTCTTCATCCGGCGAAATCTAAGACAGACCAGGGTCTAACGAGACTCCGAACAAACACCCTTCTATTAGCACTGCCGATTACACGGCCATAGGAAACCTTGACGCGCAGAAGAGCTCACGAGGGACGGAAACGGTGAGTTGACAACTACATTGCCTCTATCTTCTAAGCCTGAAAACGCGTTTTCTCTGATCATCCCTGCCGACCTATGAACACCTGAAATGCAACTCGATGCGATATCTACTTCGGCTTGCCTCCCGTCTTGCAACTTCGTCTAACCTCGCGCAGCTGACCGAATCTTCCAGCCTTTGATCGATCCTATCTCCTTTATCTGGCCTTGAATCTCAGCAGTGGACCGAACTTGTTGCTGCTGAACATGTCCCAGATCTGGAATTCCTCAGGCTTCTGGCGACCGTAGCCCAGCTCTGGCGCTCCGCCTCCCTGGTTGTTCACGGCTTCGAAGTCCATCATGAAAATGAGACGTGCAACCGCTAGCTGTAGCTCGAGGTATGCTAGTGGCATGGCCAGACAACTTCGAGGACCCATCGAGAAGGGCGCGAAAGCGTTGGTGTTGGTCGTGCCATTCTCGAGGAAGCGTTCAGGGCGGAAGGCAAACGAGTCAGGGAAGTACTCTTCGTTGTGGTGGATGGCGTACACGCACACGCCAACATCGCGACCAGGTGGAATGAAGTCGCGGTCGATAGTAATACCGCCGTCGCAGACTTCGCGCCAAAGAGAGCCAGGCGCCGCGGGAGCGAGCCGCAGCGCTTCTTCAATGCAAGCCTTGAGGTACTCACACGAGCCAAACGCCTTGCCGCGACGGATCTGCTCAACGTCGTCAAACTTGGAGCGGATCTCGGCGGCCAGCTTGGCGTAGACGTCTGGCGTGTGGGAGAGGAAGAAGAAGATGGCGGCCAGGGCTGTGGACGTGGTGTCGCCGCCGGCCGCGATCATCAGGTGCGCCTCGCCCCAGACTTCCTCTTGGGAGAGCTTCTCGCCGGTTCGTGGGTCTTTCGCTTCGAGCAACGCGGCCATGATGTCTTTTCGGTCGGACTGGCCGCCCTGCATACGTGCGCGGGAGTGCTCTTCAGCCACTGCTGCGAACTGCTTCTTGTCCTCCAGCATAGTTGGGAAGAGCCAGCGGGCTGGGCTGTACCAGGAGTCGGGCCTCATGTTGAAGAGGCGCGGCCAGGCGAAGCGCAAGTAGATGTGGCGGTTGCCATTGACGATGGACTCGACTAGCCAGCGCAATTTGGGGTTCTTGAGCATGTCAAAGGACTGACCGAAAGTCAAGTCTGAGATAACGTCGAGAGTGAAGTAGTTTGCTGCATTGCCGTCAGTTGCATTGCGCCAACGTCAAGTTAACGTTATCGCAGGGAAAGACTTACTCCACAAAGCCATATCGACAGGCTCAGACCATCCACTCTTCTTCTCATCGGTCACTTGAGCAAGCAACCCGTCACAGAAGTCCCGGACATGGTCGAGGACATACTGCTCGGACGATGAGATCGATGGATCGGCAAAAGCTTGACGGACGATCCTACGCTTGCGGCTGTGGACATCCTTATCAATGCAGTTGTGGGTATTGTAGACATGGGGATAGAAGGGATGCGGTGCGTATCCAGAGGCTTTGCGGGTGTTGCATCCTGGACCGTAGATGGCTGATCCATATGTCAGTCTCCAGCCAGATTCGCACCAGGGTTGGAGGCACTCACCTCGCAATCCAGAAATTGTGTTGAACACCAAACGGTCAGGTGTGTACCTGACAGCCGGTCCTATATGAGTCAGTAAATGCTTTGCAACTCTCAAGACGATCGTCACAGTTGACTCACCGTACTTCTCGTGACAGCGGAGCACGTCTATGTGCAGATCGCCAATGTAGGCATGCCAGACTGAGTAAAGCGGTGTTATCTTTGCCCAAAATGGACCGGGATACTTGGCATATGGATGGAACAAGATGTTGTAGACGACGATGCCCACACCGTAGAGTAGGGCGGACAGCACAACGGCGCCTGGCGCGAGAATTATGAGGGAAACCATGCTTTGTCACTATGTTGCTACATTGTCTATTCGTACAAATATCTATCCTTATAAATTACCTGGTGTTACGCGCAGTCATTTCTGTTGGACAAGTCATTTTGGTTGAAATGCGTTGTTGCGAAGTCGGCGATCTCGCAATTTCAGGTGGACACCAAATTACACAGACATTCAGCTTTAAGTCGCTCATAAGCTGATTTTCATGATTATGTCGGCGGTATGCGACGTGACTCGTGCCTGGTAAGTGTAGGCGAGCGAGTGTTCCCAGAGCGCGTAGGCACGTAGGCGCGTAGGGTTAGGGTCAGGCACTTGCAGGCGCTTCCACGACTCCTTCGCTTCCGTCAGCTTATCACGGATATAGGCGACTCCACTAGCATCCTTCTGGCCTGGTTGAAGGCCAGCGTTTCTTTACCCGTTCCACAATTTGCGGGGCTGAAGTGCTGCAAGGTACCGTGTTGACCAGCTTGCTTTCTCGGCGTTGTTCATCGGTTCTGGAGGCATACGACAGATGAGCCTCCTCGACTTGACTTTCTCGTTGGTTGCACCTGACATTGTCCCTCCCCTCACCGCGATCATGGCGACAAGAGTTCTCATTCTCACCACGCAGCCTCCGCACGAGATCAGAGCGGAATGGCCTTACTATCAGAATTGGACTCTGCCTCAGCGTCTGGAAGAGCGTGGCGCCCAAGTGACGAAGCAGAGCTGGCGTGATCCGGCCCTCACTGCGGATTCCCTTGCCACTTCGACGTCGTCACTTTCTCTGGGCCAACAATTATCACATCCACGCCATTTCTTTCACGACCTTCCTCCAAGACGTGATCTTGCCCGCCCAAACTCGCTATCCTCATCTGCGTGTGGTCAATGATGGCAAGTTGATTCTCTGGAACGTCGACAAGCAAGCCTACCTCCAAGACCTCGCCAAGGCCGGCTTCGCCGTGTCAAAGACAGCTTTCATCGACATTTCCGGGCGCCCTGACGCTATCGACGAGGTGCGCAAGCAGCTCGCTGGCTGGGAAGGCGACAAGGGCCCGCTGGTGCTGAAACCCTCCATCTCTGGCTCCTCGAAGGGCACGCATCTGGTGCGCAACCCGGCCCAGCTCAGCGAGTCGGACGAAGCATACCTTCAGTCCGCTGCCCGTGATGGCATTGACGGTGCGCTCATGATTCAATCGTACGAGGCCGGCATCGAGGCTGGCGAGTACTCCATGATCTTCATCGCAGGGAAGCACACCCACTCCATGCTGAAGACGCCCGCCAAAGGCGAGTTCAGATGCCAGGCCGAGTTTGGCGGCGGTATCCGCGAGCTCAAGACGGGCGAGATCCCTGCCAGCGCTTCCGAGGTGGCGTGGAAGTGTGTGCGGTATATGGAGGAGCGGTTCCTGGCGCCGGGTGGGCCGCAGGGCCTGCCGTACATGCGTGTCGATGGTGTTCTGCGTGAGGGTGGCTCTTTTGTTATCATGGAGTTGGAAGGCATTGAGCCGCATTTGTGGATCGAGACGGCGGAGGATCAGAGTTGCGGGGAGCTGATGTATGGATGCTTGCTCGAGTCAAACAAGAGCAATGGCCAGTGATTTCGCAACTGTGGGTTTCCGTTGCTGCAGGGAGCACATGAATACATGTAACACGACAATATCAACTAGTAAATGAATAAATCAGAGTGATTCTACAGAATTCTTTCCTGGTTTTCCGAGGCGTGATGTGATACGACGAAAGAGATCGAGCATACGTAGACCGAGACCTAAGTTACAGAGAATATCCATGCGAAGCATGTGGCTTGCCACAACGTAATACTCGCGGACTTCGCCGAGCAACAAAGAAAGAAAAAGAAGACATCGCGGGACACGTAAAAGCAATTCGCTCGTCTAATGCTGCCTGCACTAAAAGGCCGGTATCGCTGATCACACCACGCGGCCCTTTGATCGTCGGTTTTGCACCTGATCACGCAGCAGTAAGCTTTCTGTCAGCTGGGAAGCTTTTACGCTTGTATGTTCCACCACTTGCGACGGGCTCAGTGTAAGCTTATATCGTCAAAGCAAACCCACGGCGCAGCTTTACCCGTGTAAACATGCACTGGACATCGCAGTCTTTCATGCAGGCTTACCGGCGGGAGGCGAGTCTGTCGTGCAACAATGTTCGTAAGCTTTAGTTGGGTGCAAGTGCTTGCTGTTTGGAGTTTTGGGTGAGAGGGTCGTTGTTGAAGGCTGCATTTACTGCTGTCGTGTTGTGATTGTGAAAATATATAGTAGAGCACTTCTATTTGTTGTGTTTAGCATCTCGAGATAGGAGGCATTTGAGGGATAGACCACTCTTATCAGCATGCCATTCTTCCGAGAGAACCCTACTGTGGGCGATGAGGAGGACTTGGAGGATGCCAGAAGTACGTGGCATTTTTGCTTGATGCTGTTGCAGGTATTTGCTGACCGGGTTCGTTTGTAATAGTCCGCGGGTACATTCCTCTGGCTCCGCCAAATTTGCTCCAACATGAGATCAGCCTGACACCCAAGGCGAGAGCGACTGTCTTGCGAGGCCGGCGAGAGGCGCTGCGTGCCATTGACGGGACCGATGCCTCCAAGCGGCTTCTGGTGGTTGTCGGACCTTGCTCCATTCACGATCCCGGCGTTGCTTTGGAGTATTGTGATCGTTTGCTTAAGGCCCAAGAGCGTTTCAAAGGGGAGCTCATGATTGTCATGAGAGCCTACCTCGAGAAGCCTCGCACGACGGTCGGCTGGAAGGGCCTGGTGAATGATCCGGATATTGATAACAGCTTCAACATTAATAAGGGTCTGCGAGTCGCCCGTCGGCTGTTTGTCGATCTAACGAGCCGTGGCATGCCTATTGCGAGCGAGATGCTAGACACAATCTCGCCTCAGTACTTGGCAGACTGTCTTTCACTTGGAGCCATTGGAGCTCGCACAACCGAGTCGCAGGTCCACCGAGAGCTATCTTCTGGGCTTTCGTATGCGGTGGGGTTCAAAAATGGCACGGACGGCTCGCTCAGTGTCGCCATTGATGCGATCAAGACTGCCCAGCAGCCTCACCACTTCCCTTCGGTGACGAAGCCTGGAGTCGCGGCGATCGTTGGCACTGCTGGCAATCCGGACGGCTTCCTGATCCTTCGGGGTGGCAACTCTGGACCCAACTTCAGCGCTAGCCATATTGCTTCTGCGAAGTCGCAGCTGGCTAAGGCGGGCCTCGCTCAGCGCGTGATGGTAGACTGCAGCCACGGGAACTCGCAGAAGCAGCCTAAGAACCAGCTTCTCGTGGCTCAGAGTCTGGCGGAGCAGATGATGGATGGCGAGGCGGCAATCACAGGCGTGATGCTGGAGAGTAACATCCAAGAAGGTAAGCGCTTGCACTTGGCGGTGTCGCTTACCGTGAAATGAGGCATGGATACTGACGATGTCACCTCATTTTAGGCAGCCAGAAGGTCCCGCCCGAGGGTAAGGCCGGGCTGAAGTATGGGGTCAGCATTACGGACGCCTGCATTGGCTGGGAGGACACGGTGAAGACGTTCGAGGTGATGGCGCAAGCAGTCAACGCGCGGAGAAGCAGGTTCGCGTGGGAAGAGGAATATTCATACATTAGTGGGAGTGGGATGGGAAGAGGTTTGCAGCCATTGGAAGAGCGAGATCGATATTGTCGCAATGCAGCAGTGTTTTCCACCTCGTAATGGCATCAGGTCACGTTCGAGACCGGCCGTGGCTGATTGGCTTTCGGCAGTCGATCATGGGCCGCGCGCGGTCCGTCGGGACGCTCTAGCCCGCTCCAAGATTTCGCCGTTGGGGCCCGATTTAATTGCGCCGATCTTATGTGGTGTGCGCTCGCGTCGACTTCAAAGGAGCTGAAGGCGCGGTGGCTTGGCCGGGAGGAACCTCATTCTTCGCTCCTCCCTCCTTTCCTTTGATCCTTCGCCTCTTTGAGTCTCGGCTCCACGCAGCTATGGCACCACTGCCTCGCGCTGTCGAAACACACCATACAACACCGAATCCTCCATTGTCATGTGTCTTCGCCCCCAATCGGTGAGCTCTCACACCGGAAGGACTTGTCGTCCATGCACGCCGGCTCGTATTCCCCACCAGCTGAACATGTACCATCATGGGCCGATAGGTATTTTGTGGACTCTCGACTTTCTTTCTCGGTTTCATGCGAGCGTACATTGATTGAGTGACGATGGAAGGTCAATAGCGCGGCATTTTGTTCGAAGGATTTAGTTGAGACGGCAAGAACTTACGCAAAAAGGATGGTGCTCTTGCAGCTAAAGCGCACCATCGATCCTTCAGCTTTTATATCATCCCGTAGCTTACGACGTGACAATTGCTATGACGTTGGACTGGCCGTATCGGTATCTGCTAGCGCTTCACTTACCCCGATCCAGATTGACCTTCCATCAGCTCGGTTCCATTTTCCTCCAATCGGAGGGTCCGCAAGTCGTTCATGCTTCAGGCTGTATGCGGCTGTTTCCGAACGGCTGTATAGCTTGTAGGTATACCTGATCTAAAGAGCCGATGTGAATCCTTCCAGCCCGGTACTTGTGTATTTCAATCATGTGGCGAGGCCGCTTCTTCAGACGAACCGGTCCGCCCCTTCAAGTACGTTATGGACAACTACGCCGCATCGGCAACGTGCAGCTCCTGCTCTGGGTGCTGTAGGCATGTACCCGAGCCCTCTGAATATGAGCAAAGACGAAGGCATCAGAACCGAATGGCACAGCAAAGATTCCGTACGGGCCCTACATTTCATCCATTTCATGTTGCTAACATCTTCAAGGAGACAGGAAACGGCCCAAGAATACCGCCAACGACAAGCAGTCTGTGATTCAAGAGAACGGCGCTGGAGGTCGATCAAAGAACCAGCAAACAAAGCGTGGTCGGATTGATGCAACTTCCAAGCCCACTAGTGGATCTGTCCCACCTTCGAATCTGAAATGGAGACAGCCATGGGGAGCACACACAATTTCGAGGATTCATGGTCCTTGCTCGAAGGTCAATTCCAAGACACAGCGTTCAACTTGGATCTGGTCGATATCGACATGAACGTAGCAAACGGGGAGCAAGCGGGGAATGGTGCCATTCAAGTATGTCATTGTTTGTAGAGAGCTGCAGGAAACTCAGGGTTTTCAAAGAATTTCAACGCTAATAGGTTTCAGGGCTCCGACACAATCAAAGGCGCGCAGACATCTCTGATCAGAGACCAGATCCCCCTCCAGACGCACGATCGTCAATACAACCTGCCTTTAGTAAATCCAGAATATGGCAAGTTCTCTGGCATGAGAGAAGACTTGGTTCGCGCGAGCTCTTCCTCAACGCGTAAGCCTCTCTACCAATATCCCACGCCACAACTCTCCGCCCCGGCTACGCCACCCCGGGAGACCCTCTTGCAAGGACAAAAGATCACTCTCGCTGGCCAAGTGGAAGAGCACCATCGTCGGTCGGAGTCTTTGCATCGTCTGGGTGTGTCTCTGGAGATATTTGAGTCTGATCCGGAGCTCGACCATCTTTTCACTGCGATCAATTCGAAGCTGCGCTCGTTGTCTTCTGTGGGAGTGAATTCGTCCTCCAAGGCGAATACGCCGATGGAATTCATGGAGACGGGTTTTGGTGCGCCATTTCCTGGTTGTAGGTGATAGCTGTTGTGTTTCATTTGATTGATGGGTCATGCGCTTTCTACTTCGCGATGTTGGTCCCTCGTATCTGTGGATCGAGCCGTATCAGCCTGCTCGTCTGTGGCATGCAGGGAGAATGGAAAGATAGACTTTTTCTCTTTTTCGGTTGCATGGGCGTAGGTGTTTATCAAGCGAGTGTGTAGATGATAGTTACGAGAAGGCACTTCGTGGACCAGACACGGCCTTTGTACTGACCTCCCTCTTCATCGCTTGGTCGTTTGGCCCACCTGTGATGTGCAAGTGCATGTGTTGCGGTGACATAGAAATGTAAGAGACACCATTATTGCATACAATCTTCTTGAGTTCACGAACCGCCGCTGTCTTTGGTCGAGGTCCTTCTTTGCGTTTCTCAAATTCCTCACTTTCCAGTGGCCGCCGGCCATAAGTCACAGTGAAAGTGTAATAAATCCCCTCTTCTCCAACAAGCTTATACCGCATGTCCCGGCGCATTTCCTGCTTCAACGTTTCTCGCTTCTCCTCCCCATACTGCGACTTGTCCAGCGCCTCGTCCAGGAGCGTGGCCAACACAAAATGGTCGCCTTTGCCTTTGAACGCGCCCATACGTCGAGTCGCCGGCTCGCGGTCTGACAGCCACGTTCCGATCGTGAACTTGTACTCCATGGTGTGCACGTCCACCAGGCCTGCTCGTTCCATGTGCTCGCGAGCGTGGTGGCCGGCGTCGGGGTCTAGTCCGCGTGCCATGAGAGCGCTGCGCAGGATCTGCATCCATTCGAATCCCTCATCGACACGCTGTCCTGAGCGATCGAACAGCTGGTTGTTGAGGTCTTGCAGCTCGATCCAGCCGCCGGGTTTGGCCAAGTCGCGCATTCGGGCTACGCAAGCCGGCCAGTCCGTGATGCCGCAGACCAGGAGGCGTGCGAATACGAGATCAGCGATTCCCGGTGCCAAGCCACCGGCTTGTTCGCTTGCGAGGTTGTGGATGTCGCCTTTGATGTATTGGACGTTGGGTGGCGTGCGGTGGATGTCTGGGACTGGGGACAGGTCGATTCCGTAGACTCTGGCGGAAGGGTTGGTGTTTCCAAAATGCGTCGTCACAACGCCCGTGCCACAGCCGATGTCGAGGATTGTTGAGGGGTTTGCTGGTAGTGGGGCGTGGTTCGTCCGGCCCATTAGGTCGGCGAGGCATTCTGACTGCTCCTCCAGACGGGCATGCTCGGTGACGCTGTGGGTTGGGGGTCAGTAAAATGTTGTTGAGATCTTGGTATTGGGGGTTTGTACTTTGCCGGGAGTGGGTAGTTCACGCCGGTGCTGTAAGGCTGTGCTGGGGCGGGTGATCTGGTGGTCGTAGTAGTGGAAGACATCTTGCTTGTGGGAGCGTATTGGGTCTGCTAGAGTGAGAGTCTGTGATGTGGGAATCGTCTCTGTCCTGGGGTGATATTTGTTACTTCAGAGCTTTTCCAGGCAAGCAGAATGTCGCGTGAATGCCTGAGTGTTGTAATTGGACTTCTTTGCCATTGCTCACCGGTCTTTGCGTCAGCCGTGGTGGATTGAAGCATCGCTAAGGTGCTTACGCGTGCTTATGGTCATGCATGCGGCTGAAGCTCTATGCCTGTGGTCATGCCGTGCGAGAGTGTCGTATCGAGGTGTCTTCCAATGAGACGTTTAGTAAGCATACGCTCGGGCCGCCGAGCCGGCCGGACCGTGTTATGTTATGTGGGTGGAAGCTGGGGACGCGTGCGCGGGGGTGATTGGGATAAGCTTATCTTGTTTGCTCTTGTCCCTTCTGTCAGCTTACACCGCAGCCGATGTGACTGTGAATGGAGAGTCACTGACGTGCGTTGATGGAGATGCCGTATTTGCCAAGTTCCGATGCTAGGGCGGCAGGTGGACGCTGCCCAGCCGCTCGCGACTAGCATTGCCTCCCGGTGGCATTGCATGCCTCACTCTTTTTTGCGCTCCAGACACCGTAGCAGAGATGCTGTCGCAGGTGATTCGATAGCTTTGAGTCTTCGCAAACATGTTCGACATCATACGCGACTCTGCCTTTGGCTTCCTTGTCCGTCACATCAGCCGCCACCGTCTGCTCCAGCATCGAGAGGACCAGCAAGACTTCTCTCTGTCCACCGTTGACGATGCCTTCGTGCCTTCGAAGCCAGAGCAGACATCAGAACCTCTCCCAGCTCTTCTGAGTATGCAGAAGACAGGCTGTCCGAGCAGCGTTCGAGACCCGTCATCCCACCGACGCATGTCCTGGTCGACTGGTACGGCGCCGACGACCCTGCCAACCCGCGCAACTGGAGTTTTGGCAAGAAGTCTTTCATCGCAACGCAGATATGTCTTTACACCTTCGTTGTGTACATCAGCAGTGCCATATACACTCCAGGCATCGAGGAAGTGGCTCGCATCTTTGATGTGTCCATCACCGTCTCCTCGCTCGGTCTCTCAATTTACGTGGTTGGGTACGGCATAGGCCCACTGTTGTTCTCACCCTTGAGCGAGGTTCCTCGAATTGGCCGCAACGCGATCTATATCGTTACGTTTGGATTGTTTGTGATTCTCACTATTCCAGCCGCGCTGGCAGACAACCTCGCTGGATTCTGGTGCTTCGGTTTCTGCAAGGGTTCTTTGGCAGCCCGAGTCTCGCCACTGGCGGCGCAACCTTCGGAGACATGTTTGACATCTTCCAGCTACCCTTTCTGATGGCTTTCTGGATGGCTGCTGGTACTGCAGGTCCGTCTCTTGGTCCCACCATTGCTGGATTCTCTGTGCAAGCGAAATCCTGGCGGTGGTCTATGTGGGAGATTCTGTGGATGGCAGGCCCTACTTTTCTCTGCTGTTTTTCTGCCTGCCAGAAACCTCCGCGGATAGCATCTTGCTTCGTCGCGCGAGGCGGCTGCGTCGTATCACGGGCAGTGATCGATTTCGAAGTCAGTCTGAGTTCAAACAAAAGGATATGCAAGCCTCTGCAGCCGTGCGCGAGGCTTTATGGCGGCCGGTTCAGATCATCGCCGTGGATCCTGCCATTGCTTTTGTTGCAATCTACACGAGTTTGATATACGGGGTCAGTGGTCATTGACGCAACGGCGGCCTACCCCAACAACGCTAACGAATCGCAGATCTACTACTCTTTCTTTGAGTCGTTCCCATTCGTCTACGTCGACAGATACGGTTTCAATCTTTGTGAGCTTGGGCTGGCTTTCCTCTCGATTGTCATTGCCATGCTTCTCCAAACACCGATCTACCTGTTTTACCTGCGCTGGCAAGCCAAACGACTGAAAGCAAACGGCTTCGGTCCCCAGGAAGAGCGCTTAATGCCCGCTCTACTTGGCTGTCTCTTTCCTCCAATCGGTCTTTTCATCTTCGCCTGGACCTCTGACGGCCAGATTCATTGGATTGTGAGCCTGATCGGCGTCACAATATACAACATGGGCTTCTTCGTCGTTTTCCAGTGTATCTTCATCTACCTGCCTCTGTCGTATCCTCAGTATGCTGCCAGCCTCATGGCGGGCAATGGACTTGGCCGCTCACTTCTCGGCGCCGGGGCTATACTCTTCTCTCGGCCATTGTTTCTGAGCTTGGGAGTTGCTCGCGGTGTTACTGTCTTGGCCGGTCTCACTCTTGGATGCACTTTTGGGATGTACGCGCTTTGGTACTGGGGTGCTCGTTTGCGAGCTCGGAGTCGCTTTACTGCTACGTAGATCTCCGGGATGGGTTGCACGCTGCATTTCATTTGTATTGCGAACGCAGTCTTGAGCCAGTGGGCAAGGGGTTATGTCGTTGAATTTGAACAAATTCTATGAAAGCATATAATCTGGGCATGATTGCGACCTCTCGATTGTCTTGCTGACAAAGGAAAGATATTGCATACTCGAATATCGCCTATTGAGGGATTCTTTCGTTCATGACAGCGCAGGAATTAATGAGCAGGATTTTCGCAGTCCCACTTATGAGCGGTAATCAGCTTTGTCATTCACAGGTTCGAGCAGAGTATTCTCGAATGCATTTTCTAAGGTCTCAAGTCGGCGTTTCTGCTTCTTGAACATGCGCAGACCATTTCGATCCTGGTTGTTTCCCATACCGATCTCGGCAAGCCTGCGCCCAGAACATCAACTCTGTCTCTCACACAGCTCATCCTAAGCATCCACCTCACTAGCAATATCTTCTCTGACGACAGGCTTGAGCTGGATGAAAAGGTCCGGCCGCTCCCACACGGTAAACACACGCTGGTTAGGCCAGTTTTCCTTGGTATCGGGGTGCAGCTCGAAGTCAAAGTTCCAGATCATCTTGGCCATCACCAGTCGCATTTCTGCTGCTGCCAAGCTGTCGGGCGTTTCATGTCAGCATGATGAATCGGAGAGAATTGTCTGGGACTATTTTGACTTACTTCTTCCCTAAGCAGTCTCGAGGGCCGTAGGAGAACGGATTGAAGACTGCGAAGTTGTCTTTGGCGAAGCGCTCGCCACCAAGCCAACGTTCTGGGATGAAAGCGTTTGGATCGGTGAAGTTGCGAGAAGAGTGATTGGCGGGATACTGCGAGACATAGACAGACGTCTGCGAGTACGGTCAGTCCAGCGTTCTATGCAATGCTTCGAGGGAACGACAAACCTTTTCTGGTATCCAGTAGCCGCTAAGCTCATCACCGCCTGGAGGCACGACTCGAGGGAAACCAGTAGGCACCGGAGGGTACAGGCGAAG
>MSJI02000727.1:49599-75196 GCA_001931905.2 Cladosporium sp. IMV 00045 | reverse complement strand
CCCTCCGTAGGAGTATATTCGATTAGATAGCTCTTAAACTACTCCGGACTAGCTAGTACTAGATTGCTTCGCTTAGTACGCTTTAAAGGTCGATTAGCGTAACCGCCTAGCCGATTTAGACCGCCTAAAGGACCTATTTATCGCTAAGGACTATACCCTATAAGATATTACTACTTTAACGAAGGCTAAATAGCGTAAAAAGGGTTTAATAGAAGGGTATCGGTTAAGGATAAAGCGATATATTAATAGCTTCATAAGCGAGCGAGTAGCTACTCGAGGCTAGATACTAGGAATTTAGCTAGGAATTTAATGTTTCTATAGCTTACTTCGTAATATTACTACGCACGCATTATTACTCCGTTTTTATCGTAGGTTAAACTATTAAAAAGCGCTCGCTTTATTCTTTATAATTATTAAATAATACCTTAAAAATCTATAATACTAGTTACGTAGTAATTACCTACTTTTAAAGTAATAACGATAATATCCTATAATCTCCGTAATTTCGCTCCGGAAGCGGCCGGCCCGCTCGGCCCCACGTTTTAGCGTGTCATTTTCGTGCTTTCGTCCCCTACTAATCCTAATTAGGCAATCATAATATCAACTTTTAAATAATTGACTTAGTTAAATTTAGGGCCTTAAAACCTATATCCGCTCTCACGATAATAACCTCGAATATTACCTATTACCTCCTACGTAGCGTACGATAGAAATACGCTAAAATTCCCGAAGACTACCGCTACTACTATATTCCTTTTTATCCACGCCTTTAGTATATTAAACGTCTATTCGATTAGGTTTAAATCCGGCGAATATAGTAGTAGATATAGTAGTTAGTAGCTAGCTTCTTTAACTATCGCTCTTAACGACGGGTCGTAATAGATAGAGGCATTATCTAGCACGATTACTATGCCTATATCGAGGTACGGTAGTATACGATTAGCGATAAACTAATTAAATACCGCTTAGTTAATACCGGCCTATAGGATTAAGGGCTCTAGTAAATAGCCGTCGATTATAAGGGCTAGTAGGATACTCTACCGTATATACCACTTTATTATCACTAAATTAGTGTAATCGACTCCTATAGGCGACTACCTACGCTTCCTATATCCTATTCGCTCGTTAGATATACTCTTATCTAAGAATACTAGCCTATCTACTAGATACTAGGCTATTTTCGTTATAAATATCGCTCGGAGCGTAGTATTAGCTTTAAGCGCTCGTCGTTTTAATACCTTTCGAGACTAACTACGCTTCTTAAGGATACGGCCTACGGTAGTCTTATATAGATAAACTTCGAATTAGTCGTAGATAGCTAGGGCTACCTCGTCGAGGTATGCCGTCGGTCGGTTATTAAGATAAGCGAGGATAAACTAGCTATATTAGTAGCTAGTATAGGAGCAGGAGTAGGAGTAGGTATATCCTCTTAGGCTAGCGTAAGCGCGCGCGGCCGTCCTTTAATAACGCCCCCTATTAGTACGTATAGGCTATTAAATAGGTTAAGATTGCGATCTATCCTATTAATAGTGGCCCTATATAATAGGAGCTAGCGAGCGATAGACGATTAAGAGTAGCCTTCTTCGAGTAGGTACTATATCTATATAGTAATATAAGGCGCTAGGCGAGCTATAAGGCTAACTAATAATACCTTTAAATACCTATACCACTACTAGATTAACGATAGGGTCCTATTTAGGGCGACGACGAGGTTAAAAAGGTGATGCTACTGCTAGTACTAACGCTGGTTTCTACGTTTATATAAGGAACCCTATATAAAGCTGGAAAGCCGGCTAAGCCTCGCATTGACTACCTGTAACAGACATTTTGCAGTTGATTGTATCAGACACATGTTATCATGGCACTATGATCGAAGTCATGATTCTTTCACCCACAGGTACATGTAGGTATCAAAATTCTGGTCGGCTGACCAGACACAGGACAATCTCACTTGCATGCATGGTGGCGCTTAGAGCTGGGAGCATCGCCTCCCTCGTCTCAGCCTGATCGAGAGTCGCTATCCTCGACTCTCTACTCTCTCTCCCTCTCTCTCTCTCTCAACTCTCACAACTCTCATGGCATCGAAACAGCATCGAGGGCTTCGACAGACGACATCTACTGCGAGAGCCCTCCTTGGACTGTTGTTCGACGCACATCATTCCCACATACCGCCAACGTCGGCCCCTCCAGGCATCCTTCCAGCTATTGGTCCACGAGCTGAGAGGAGCTAACAAGAACGATTCCCTCAGCTTCCAAGATGGCTACGCACACAGGATCCGGCTCGCTCAACGTAAACTCTGAATCTGGACAGCAACGCAACTACACCATGACTGGAGGTGACCATAACACCCAGTATAATGCTGATAATATATCGATGGGCGGCATGCGGTTCGACAACATCCAAGCATCTGGCAATTCCCGCCAACACGTAGGTAATGCCTATTACTACAACGCCCCGCTACAATACCACGGCGTGCAGACGAAGCCCAAGGGTGATCCTGTCCACGCAAATTTCATACGCGCGTGCACAGAAGGCCGAATATCGAGGCTGAATCACCTGCGGAGCAAAGGTGCGGACATTGATCACCGCGATGAGAGAGACGCAACTCCGCTTCATCATGCGGCGTATTGTGGTCACGTAGAGATTGTCCGGTACTTGCTCGATGCCGGTGCAGATACTGATGCCTGCGGCAAATGGGTCGGCACACCTCTCAGCCTCGCCAGCGTGAAGGGTCATTTGCCTGTCGTCGAGCTCTTGCTCAAGAACAAGGCCGATGTGAATCAAGAGTGCGGATACCTTGGATCTGCGATGCATATGGCATATTCTGCCGGTGCTATGGACATTGTCAAGGCTTCGGAAAAGAATGGCGGCAGCCCCGGACTGAAGCAAAGGGCCGTCTGCGACCGCGCCTTTCTTCGTGGCTTGTCTTCGGCTGAGACTACATCGCTTTCAATGAGTTGTGCGTACAGGCCGGCCGCAAGGGTGTCATTTGCAAGCTGTTCGCCTGGGGTCATCGCGACGCGAAGGAGACAACTCGAAACGGTAAGATACTGTCTGGCGGTGGAGCACCGGTTTTCTGCGAGAGAGCTTTTCTCTCTCGGACATCTGAACACTGTCACCGACCGTATTGAAAACCCGACCGAGCAAGTGACGACGGTCATGGCAATGGCATCAACGTTCGACTCTACGATGCTTACCCTGCTTCTCGCGAATGGTGCGAACCCAAGGGCGAGAGATTCGAAGCAGAGCACCGCAATGATGTGGTTGGGGAACTGTGAACCGTTGGACGAAGCTCCATCGAGCGAAGAGATTTCAAAATTCGTATCGATTCTGAGAGAAGGAGGAATTGATATCAACTCACAAACCAGGAATGGTTTTACCCCTTTGATGGAAGCTATGGACAGCGATTTCAGCATTGAGCTTGCTAAAACACTTTTTGACCAAGGCGCGTCCGCGAACATCGTCAACAAATTTGGCTGGACTGCTCTGATGTGTGCTGTTCACTCTGAACGCAAGTCACGAAAGCAATTTGTTGAGCTACTGTGTGAGCGAGGCGCTTTTGTCAATTTGAAAAACCTTGATGGCGACACTGCAATGGACATCGCCAGAAGAGAACTGCGTCCGGACGATTTCAAAGCAGTCAGAGAGGTCCTTTTACGTTTCGGCGCAACGGAAGACGTCCAAAAGAGATTCAATACACGACCGCCAATTGAATTAAGTGGTATCATCGGATACCGGGCGGACGAATTCAAGTAGCGTCCTCCGCAGTATTGACATTGATGACCACGAAGCGAGTGAATGATGCGAGGGTGTTCTCAATGTTTGCAGTTTACGCTCAGACATTTGAGAAACTCATTGAATCATGTCCGGGGGACGCTGAGTCCTATCTATTCCCCCACCAGAGAAACAGCGCAAATACGGTTCAACCGACCTTCATCTTCTGAATCTCCCTCAACGCCCTCTTCATCCCACCCAACCTCGCCTTCTCCCTAACCACCGTCTCCCTCGCCAACTTCCTCAACATCTCCTTCCCGACCTTAACATGCTCCTCCTGCCAGCCGGCCAACTCGCTCGCGACCGTCTGCTGGGTGTACCTCAACTCACAGCCGAGAGTCTCCAGCTCGCGACGGGCTTTTTCCGCGCGACTCCACGCGTCCTGCGCTGCGGCCTTCTTGGTGTCTTCGAACATGCCGAAGTTGGGCGTCCACCGGTTGGCGCGGGAGAGGGAGTTGTGCGTGCGCGCGATGGTGCGCTGGGATTGCTCCATGCTGCCGATTAGGGTAGCAGGGCGGTCGAGGGCGTTTTGGATTGCGGTTGAGGTGCTGTGGATGGAGTGGAGGGTGTAGTAGAAGTTTGTCATGGGATTTGCTTCGGAAAGGGCGAGGGTGCGAGCGTAGCGTTCGAAAGCGGTGATGTGAGGTTGTGGAAGGAAGACGAGGGTTGAGACGGCGTTTGAAGCCAGATGGGCGGATTCGGCGAGGTCGACTTGCCGCATGCGGTATTGGTTGACGGTGCGAATGGCGCGTCGGGTGGTGCCTGTTACGCCTTTGACTTGCTCGCGAGCGTAGGCGACGAAGTTGGAGACTTCCAGTGTGTCGGTGACGGGTTCGAAGTCGTCTTTGATGTTGTCGACGCGAGCAGCGGCTTTGAGTCTGCTGCGCTCAAGCAGCATTTCCGCGTTCATTTCGGGGACGAGGAAGAACTCCCAGACGAGTTCGTGAGTCGAGAATGTAGCGTGCGTAAGAAGGGTGCGGAAGAAATTATTGAGGCGTAGCTGCGTGTCTCTCAAGAGAGATCTCGAGGGCTTGCCTGGAATTAAGAAAGGAGAAGCCAAGTTGAACTGCGTTGGCAGCCAGGAAGCTGGACACTCGATGTTCAGCCATTTGGACAAGTTGGCGAAATCGTCAGGTGTACGTCTACATGTATTCACAGTGATTGTTCCGTTCGGGTTTTTCGCGCCGGACTTGAGGACCAGCCTCACAGTGGCGTCTTCGACGAAGAACGACCGGACTATTGTAGTCGTTCGGTCGTCGTTGGCGTTTGAACAAGAAAGCAAAACCAGGTCGTCGAATCGATTTCGGACTTCGTCGTCCTTAGCCAGCTCCACAGCTGTAAGACCACGGAGATCTCTCAAAGTAGTGTCTGTCCTTGCATCGCCGAAAAGTACCCTCACCAGATCAAGCCGGCCATACTTGCTGCCGACCATCAAGGGTGTGAAGCGCTTGTCGTTTTGCACATTGACGTCTACTTCTGAGCTGCGCAGGAGCTTTTGGGTGATGTTCGTGTCGTTGATGATATGCAGAAGAGTATTACCCTTCGCGTCAACATGGTCATCGTGATGCAAAGGCTGGCCGTCGCCTTGTGTTTCCGTCGCTAGCGACAATGCAGTGTCGATCATCGAGTGGTACTGGTCGTGGTCATATGATCGAGATAGGGCGAATAAGGGTGTTTGTCCGTTTTTGTCTTTCAGCCGCCAGGGGAGCTTTTTGCCAAAACGTCCAATTAGCTGAGGTTGGTTAAAGAGATAGTGGGCAACACAGCGGCCTTTGTTGTCCTTGGCAGTCAGGTACTGCCGTAGCTGCCCTTCGGAGACATTACGTTCGAGATACTGTAGGAGTGTCTCAGTAACAGGGGAGTTGCCAGACTGAACTGCCACGCTGAGTAGTGTTGAGCCTTCATTGTTGACGTCGCCCAAAACACAGTCAGGTCTGAACTGCGATGGCAGATTTAGAAGAAAGTTCAACGAATTCTTTTGCCCTGATTCTACTGCCATCATGAGCACAGAGTTGCCGTCTGAATCCTGGGTCTGCGCCAGCTTCTCCACAGACATGTCACCGCCAGCGCTAGAACTTGCCATGGAATCCACGCTTTTGGTTCGTGAATGCGATCTTGATGATGCGATAGACGATTGAGACATGCTGCGAGGGGCCAGCGAAACCCTTTTCTGCTTCTTCACTTTGGTGGGGCCTCCATGCTCAGGTGGTGGTGTCGGCGGTTTCTGAAATGGAAAGATATGCTGCAGGGAGCCGCCTACAGCCGCAAAGTCCCCGCCTTGCGAATTTGCAAGCGCATCGGGTGGTTGGTTCTCGTCATTGGGCTCCATGTCAAGTGAGGTGTCCTGGTCATCTGTCGAATCCTCGCCAGCGAGGGGTGGTGACTCGTACAGGCCCGATCCATCTTCGACAAGTGAGAGTTCTGGCTGTAGCACACTTTGTAAGGTTTGCACGTTTCCAGTCTTTGCCGCGTGCCACAATGCGCGATTCTTCTTACTCGCCCTTCGCAGCACCCTCGATTCTCGAGACAGATGGACCAGGACTGCTTCCAATGTGGCGAGCGCATAGCCCTGCTCTCCCGACTCGACCTCGTCGATGAATATGAAGTATCTCATGTAGAGTAATCGTGCGTGCAGGTGGCGCACCGAGCTTCTGATGACCACGATTAAGAGCATGGAGACCAGAACATCGGCGTTGATCGTGAGATTGGATGGTGGTGCATCTTCGGCTTGGTCGAGCTCTGCTGTTGGCCTAGCTGTAGGTTCTTGCGCCGTAATTGCTTTCTGTGTTGAAAGTAAAATCTCAAGCATCTCCTGCGGGCTGCTTGAAACGCCCATCTTCTTGAAGACTTCAATGCCTTTGTCGAGTCTACGAGCAAGCTCTCGCTTCCCTTCCATGCCAGCCTCGATGGGAATGCCAACTTGCGCGATGTCAACATCCGCCATCTTCCGAATTTTGCTTTCCAGATCCGAATCGTCTGGTTTCCGCACAGCGCAGACTTTTGGGAACAGTGTCTGATCGTGGACTTGCTCTGTTACATAACGCTCAATCATACGTTCGACCACCGGACCCGTGAGCTCGGTGTTTGCGCCCAGAAGAGAGAGTTGTGTTTTATCAACGCCTTGGAAGAGATCGATAGCATTAATTACTGCGCTTTCTAGTGAATTGCGAATCGTCTCTTCTTCAGGTTCCAGTTCCAGCGCAGTTGGGTGTATCATCGTGCTTCCTGATAGGGAGCTCTTCAAAGAGCGCGTAGATCCGCTTATTGAAGGAGCAGAACGCTGGGAGCTCATAGATGATCGTCGTGATGATGAGCGCTGCTGTATTGGCTGATCATTTGCTGCGACAAATTCTCTGATGATTTTCTCAAGTCCACCATGCATCTGTCGCGAGATCATGGGATATTGCATCAAAAGTTCAGTAAAGCTCTTGATTTCCTTTTTCTTCGGAAAGGCTGGTCCAGAAGATGATGATGAGCCGTTTGAGGCCTCTTCCAGTAACTTCTTGCGCTCTTTGCTTGGCTCATCACTGATGATCGCAGGTGTGATTGTAGTCGACTGGAACGAACCGATCAAAGGCCGTGAAATATAATACACCAGCCATTGTTGCCCGTCATGTGTATCCGCGTAGTGCAGCGCATCGACTAGCAGTTGCGCTTGATTGAGTGCCTTGAAACCCTTATTGCTGTACACGAAAGAGTCCTTCACAACCACTGTCCTCCCATTCACCGTGCTGTATTGTTTCGCCTTGCTCTTCGATTCCCGTACATTCTGTCCGTTTGGACCAACTTGTGGCTGTCCTCCACCAGGCACCCGGATTACATGGCTGGCCAGAAATTCTTCGGATCCGGCGAGCTCCGCAAAAGAGACACCGGTTTCCCGATCTTTGGAGTTGAAGAGGACCTCGGTAGTCGGGCAGAGGAGCACATGGTGGCTAGCCGGCTGACATTGTGAAGGAAACGCGCTCTTGAAGAAGGCGCGCAGGAACGGGTTGAGTGGGGGCATTCAGGCAGGTGGTTCGAATATCATCGGGGTTGTTGGAAGAGCACAGAGGCGCTGTGAGGCAGGCGAGGTGATTAAGGTCGAGGTTGATCTCTCTCCACAGGGAATGGGCGTTGTTGGCGTGCTGACGGCGCAGTCGGAAAGTGTTGAAAGTGGTAGTCGAAGATAGGGTGAGCTTGTTGGAGGATAAACCTGCATCAAAGAAGACAGCGACAAAAGGAAGTGAGGTCGCGCAAAGTGAGCGTTGAGAGAACGGAGTAGTACGGGTTGGTGAGGTTGTTTGCACAAGACCCAGGATAGTGGTTATGCTGCTGGCTGACGCTGGCTGACCACCGAGCATGTGATTCTGCCGCTCTGGCAGAAGTATGTCTCGTATAGCCGCACTCAACGTCATTGTAGTGGTGGCCATCCAGGACATACTTAAGCCACCTCACTCTGTCGCAAGGTTTCACTTACACGCCTCGGGCCGGCAGCGTGGCCTTAGCCGTGCAGATCCACCCCCGGCGCCGGTCTCGCACGTTTTTGACATCATGTCTATTATTGACCGCGTCTTCGCGCCGTTCTAGAGGAAGCTCTTCCGTGTATATACCGCGTTACACTCGTTCCCCTACATCCACTAGACGCGTTCGGCATTAGACCATATCAGTCATGACATCTCCGGACGACTTCTACCAAATAGACTGCCCGTTCTGCAAGATCGCCAATGCCTATCCAGCAGAACCATCACCCATACCTCACAACCCAGACCCAGAGCTTATATCTCCACAGGCTCACATCATATTGTCAACTCCGCATGTAATGGCGTTTCTCGACATCCTTCCAATGGCTCCTGGACATATACTCTTGACGACGCGTGACCATTATCAGAAAGTATCAGATTTGTACAACCCGAAAATTGGTGCGGACTGGGCATCACAAAGAACCGCGGCAAAGTCACGAGAAGATTCCAAAGCCATCGGTGAATGGTTGCCACTTGTTTCTCGAGCACTCTGTAAGACCACTGGAATCGAGGACTGGAATATCGTACAAAACAATGGCGAGCGTGCAGCTCAGGTCGTGCCACATATACATTTCCATCTCATCCCTAGGTATCAGGAAGGCAGGTCAGAAGTTGGCGGAAAAGGAAGGGTCGACTTCAACAGCGTCAAGAGCTGGAGGATGTTTGGGCGTGGCACGCGCGAGGAATTGGATGATGACGAGGCGAGGGAAATGGCTGCCAACCTGAGGGATGCACTTCGACGCGAGGTAAAGGCAGAAGAGAAAGAACGCGCGAAGCTATAAAGGCGTACGGCACCTAGAACATGTCGTTCGTTAGCGGCAGTATCCGGAACTCGCAAAGATCGCACTCGATTCGACCATTTCGAGTGTCTAGACCAATCACTGCCATCACGCCCAACTTAGCCTGCAGGCCTGATTGCCGTGTTCCCGGCCTCAACGAGACGCCTCAGAACTCTCCAGTGATTGCAATGCGCTTACAGCAATCGCGTGCAGGCTGACCATACGCCTGCTGCAATCCATCGTTCGACCAAGCTCCATTTCCAAGCCGGAACCTACTTCGATTTCTTGTCGATGATGGTCACGCACTGAGATGTGCAAACCAAGCCAAGATCATCTCGATCAACGCCAGTATCAAATCCACAAATTAATTAACATCCTGGACATCCACTTCTGTTCTGCAAGACCTCCTGCAACGTAATTGCGAGGACCATCTCGCCGGATCAGGAGCTAATCATAGTAGCGACGGGGCAGCAACCATATGGTACCAACGTTGTCATCATACAGGGCTTGGGCATCATCGTGGAGACCTCTTAGCCTGACGGAGACTATCAAGGCATCCAACGACGAATAGAACAGTCCGCTGTTCTCGGATCAGATCCAATAGGGTACATTTCATGAGGTGGTCACGGGTAGAGCCAATGCGGAGGACATGATTGCCCGCTGCCATCTGACGTTCCTGCTCGAGCAGCTGTTCGGGAATCAGTGCAGAACTCGATGACGAGCTACCAATGATTGCTTGTCTACAGCATCAAGTGGGATGGGATGCTTACTCAATGGAGGTTTTACCCTGCCTCGTCACTGGTCATGCGGTAAGCTGTTGGTTCCATGGTCCTCCTGGGCTCTGAAGACATGATTTTGGGCGGAGCAAGGATCCCTCGGCGCCTTTTTCGATGCAATGACATGCTCGTATTGCATGTGCAATACGCCACGCATGTGAAGAAAGCCGCCCAAGGCCGCACTCTTTTGGCACTAGGCTGAAAACGATGTCCCAAGTACCAATCAATGTCATTTGGGCTCTCGTTGGTGAGCAGAATGAACTTCCCAGATCTCAGGCAAGAGATGAAATGGCATTGCCACGAGGCTATTGCTATTCAACTGAGAAGCCGAAATTCGTGAAACAACTGGAATCGATAAGCACATACGGTTCAGAAGATTCGTCAAGTCGTCGTCCCCAATCCTCTTCAAACAGACGCCATACATTTTATGCTGAAAAGACGCCGATTGACAACTCCCAATTACAGCTCGAAAATGAAATATCAGCGGTTGGTACAGGTTACGAAAGAAATGTCAAACAAAAAGAAACACACTTAGCATGGCCCTTTGGAATGAGCACCCAGACAAATAGACGATCCAGGAGAGCCACTCGTCTTTGCTAGTGCTGCACCGGCCATGGTAGCTGCGACCAATCGGATATCCTCACCAGTCATGCCAGTCATCTGGTCATTAAGCCTTTCGATGAGGCCTGGGCCGTGTCCTCCAAGCACTGTGTTCAAAGACGCCATAGCATCTCTCATGGCCTTCTCTTTCTCATGTGAACGGCCTTCACGTTTGATTACTGTGTTGGATCTTGCGGGTTCGCGTTCGGAATCGGCACTGCAGCCATGTGTGGAGGCCTTCTCTGACCTAGCGTCTTGTCAGCATCGTTGCCTCCTGTTGCTTGGCTCGGCGTAACAAACCCGTTGCTCCCGGAGCCTCTTGCATGACATTTGCGCACATGTTCACCTAAATGATCCTTACGTTTGAACACCTTCGACTTCCCGTCGTTCAGACACTCAAGACATGCATGTGCATTGCTGCCATGAGCCGTACGGTGCCTCAAGAACGTGTCTCGCCGTGTGTATTCCCTGTTACACCCAGGCTCTTGGCACTTCCACGCTTTATGGGAGCTTTCCTGTGTGTGTCGATCGAGTGCCTGGAGGGTTCCGAAGAACTCATGGCATTCAGAACAGCGGTGACGATCCAAGTCTTTTTCTGTCGAGAAATTTGAGTCCGAGCCACTCGATCCAACGGACGAAGGTGATCTTTGTTCGCTTTTGACCGGTCGTCTTTGGCCACTTGTGAGATACCTCGAGGAAGCTTGACCCGAAAAGCTATCGAGAGTCGCTGTTGGACTCAACTCTGGAATTGCAGGCCAAGAAACCGAGCTCAATTGCTCCATCTGATCGTTTGGAATCGCCCATGGTGTGTCATCCGATATCATGTCAAAATCTCTGCAGGGCTGCTCGTATCCGTGCGGTCGGATTTGCAACAGTTCAGGCTCGACAGTAAAATCAACATTGGGCCATGCACTGTCGTCGCCGAAATACCGTGGGGTTGCAAAATCGCTGAATTGGCCGTGGAAAGTCATGGAAAAGAATTTCAGAACATCAAAGGAGACAAAGTGCAAGCGAAAGGTGCACCCAGAAAGCTGAGCTCTAAAGAAGAGGTATGCCTCTTAATATTGGACGGTAGCAACCCATGACTCTCGCGACCACTTAAGGGTGGCTACACATGTTCTCCCGCTCACCTCCTTCAAGCTTATAATCGGCAATTGCTATGGAGCGTCAGCGCTGCGAGACTGGAACGTGGCCCGCATCGACACAGTTTCCTCGGGGGAAAAGCCATGTTACAAGCTGCGGTGAAATGAATCCCCACGCTCGGATCAGGCTGGTGGCTGTCTGGAGCTGGTCACGCAAGCGATCAGGCTGAGAGCTCCCCCTCGTCAATCATGCCGCGCCACGATAAGCCGTCCGCAGTCGGGCTGAACTTCACACGAGAGAAGTTGGCAAACGGGCAAGAGGGCCCAACAGGCCTAACGGCCCACAACGGCCAGGCAAAAGGGCCAAATTGCATGCAATTATTTACTCTTCAAATATCCGGCGCGGTCAGCAAAAAAACTCTTTGAATCTTCATCACTATCAATCGCATCGTCAGTCTTTGCTGTCGCAACATCTTCAAGAGCTCATGCTCCGGTGCTTTGCAACGCAACATTCGTTGGCAGGCTTTGGGTTCTCGACCGCTCAGCCTCGCTGCGTATGGATCCTTCGAAATCTATACGGTCGTCATCGTACAGCTTCCGCGGTGCCAGCGGAGGCCGCCCTCGACGTCCCGCCCTCCCCCGAGCTCGTGCCCACGCAAGCCTTCACACGTTCACACCACCTCCTTCGCGCGAGGCAACAAGATTACAAGCCATCCCACTCTCGATACTGTCACATGGACGACATTGCTGCCCGACGGTGATCTCGGCTGCCTTCAGCCGTCACACCACCCATCCCTTCGACCACTAGGAACCGCTTCCAGCACGACGAGCTACTCGAAAATGCCTCATTACCATGTGAAAACGTGGCACGACTACCATCCGTTCGCTGGCGGACGCAAAGAGCTCGCCGTGGGGTGCTTGGAGCCTTGCGGAGATGCTCGGCGTCACCTCTCCCCGTCCAACACTTGCTGTGCTCGGGGAGCCTTTGCATGGCAAAAGCACTCCGTGTAGCTGCTCACCGACACCCTTGGCACGGGACGCAGGCAGCATATCGTGTTCCAGGCGGGGCCATTACACAAGGCCACGCGGCCTGCGTGCCGGCACAAGAGCTCGTATCAAGGTTTGGATATATTGGGACAGACCAGAGCGAATTGCCAAGGCATTACGCCTAGCAGCTGTGTATGCAATGCAAAAGCATGAACATCCTTGCTTTGGCGACTGCATCGGCAAGAGAATAACGATATTCCGGCATTGCTATGGTTGAGGATTCAACGGGCAAAGTCATTTCATATGATGAATGACTTATCCTGCGGAATCGGTACAGCCTTCATTCATCGTTTTACCTTTTTTCCCGGACGCCCTCGACACACTGGGACTTTCCCGAACCCAGGAACTGTGCTGGCAGTCGATGACCCCGCGCGCGGTCACCTGTTAAGTCGCACCGCTGGCCAACGATATCTCTGCCTTGGAGCCCTGCAAGCACACCTCCCGCTGTTAGCCCGTACCAAACAGCTCGCCACCGCCCTCTTTCCGCCAATGGCGCCAGCACAAATGAGGAGAGCTTGATGCCACCGAGATTACTGTCGCGGCATGGTCGAGATGACCCAAATGAGGGCGGAAGCAGCGTCACGCGAACTGTCTGTTGTTCTCAAAGCTTTCTCTGTTGTAAGAATGCCCAGGAGCTGCGGTCTTAGTGATCGGCGGTCCTTTGGGTCTGTGTCGCATGTAGTCGTTGGGGTTTTTCCTCGCAAATATGTCTCTCCCCCCCACCCCTTTCTTTTCCTACCCCTATTCCAATTTTGCTTGGTCTTTTGGTTTCTGAACAACCTCCTACCTCACGCATTGCGAACTACATTATGGAATCTAAGAATCCCAACCGCAAACAGCCGTCAAAGAGACCTCGCGATAAACCTCGTGAGGAACAGAAATATCATGACGACAAACACACACGCTCTATGGCTACAAACCAGTCGGCTGGAAACCCATCACAGAGGCCCACAGGCTTCGCTGCGAATAGACTGAGTTGTGAGTCTTGTTGTCAACGAACGTACACTTCATTGCGACGCTAATACCAGCAGCCAATGCCACGGGGTCTCCCCAGAGTGGTAACTCGTCGCCAATCTTGCGTTCACCCCTGAGAGCCGACCCTACAGGCAATCGTCAAAACGGTGAGTCTTGTCGCAACAATTGTAGACCTCACTGAGTACTGACGCTCGCCAGGCATCCTGCAGCAACCTGCCCGTTCGGTCAAGACGTCTGATGCTGGCGCTACGGCGGGCAGCGGTACCGATGTCGCCAGAGACGTGATGCCGCCGCCCCGCCGGAACGCCCAAGATCCACAAGTCGCGGCAACTTTCGGCAGCCCACTGCGAGATGTTACCAGATTTGCTGGCGGAGCCGCCACCAACCCTCTCTATGGATCTCCCGGCAGATATGGACCTTCCTCGCTGCAGTCCGACCAAGACGCTCTTGCTCACTATCTGCGTAAATTGCCTCCTCGTTAAGTCTCGGTGGCAGATATCATATCAAACATTCATTCTCCCATCATCGCAAGATGCTGGAGCTTAATGGCTGAAACGAGCAATCGAACCGTCATAGTCGAACTGGACTTTCCCCTGATACTCAACAAAATTGAAAGGACGATCTTGTGGTCTCCCCAGCTCCGTCACACACTGAGATTGATTAAGCAACGATTGCGAGAACCATCTGCCTGATGACGAATCTGCGACGCATTACCCCAGTACACTCAGCAGGATAGATCAGACACCTTGCACCTGTCCTGGACACAACATACTCGCATTGCCTCGACGCTAAGCCGCAAGACTTTGCTGCGTGGGCAGCATAGGGTACCTGAGAAGAGATTTTCACTGCCTGATTGACGGATTCATCACTTGGTGTTGGGGTCAGAGCTTCACGAACATTGCTTCCCCCCTTTCGATCGCGAGCCAATTTGCCAAGAATGATTGGGGTCGGGGATGTGAATTACGGTCGAGACAGTCAGCATGTAGATGCGGTGTTACCTAGACGTACATAACATTGCGAGCCACACCTAGAGCCCTAATCGGGTACAAGGCCGACGCCATGTATGTAAAGCTTGAGCGCGTTATTGAAGATGCCTGCGCCTAATTTTACTTTGAATCTTTCACTAGCTGATTATTTACTGTCACTTGTCACGATACTTTTTCTAATGAGAGCGAGCGTGTATTTTACGTCCTCGCACGAGTTAAGATAACATGAAAGGACTATTAATCTACGCACCTGGGCGAGGGGCGGCGCTCGTATAGCTCAGTGGTAATACGTCACTCCCATCAAGCTTTCCAAGCTCTCATCTACAATGGTTCAACAAATTGCCCGCAGCATGCTGTGTTACCAAACCAGAGAGCCAGGAATCCCCGTTGCCTGTTGCCCGTTGCCCACCGTGAGTGTCACGCCTGAGGTTTTGAACAACGCACGATGGCCTGTCGCTTACTCCTCACTATTGAAGAATTTGGGAACCGTTTGCCGCGCGTACGCAAGCACAACGCTTGACAATAGACGGGCAACAGGCTAAGAGGCAACATACCTGGTGGAAGCTCGCTCGGAATCTACTTAAGAATCTCGAATGCAAGACAGTATGATTCAAGACTTTGTCCCAGATCATCTATATCTAAGCTCGAGTCTCTCTTCCCATCTCCCTTACTTCAGTGTGATTTTCACTTCTTGGTGAGGACTATTATCTGGATTCGATGGACCCGTCTAGACGCAACACCCCTGCCAGCGACGACGCAATAGCGCGTGGGCTCCGTCAGCCTGGCGCTCGGGATCGGACACACGTCCGCCGCCCTCCGGGTCGTTCCTTGTCTGACACCCGTCAGTGATCTCATTGAAGCCAATAGTAATAGATGTGAATGCTGACTGGCACGCTTTAGACAATGGGCTTGTGCTCAGCCAAGAGGGTCGCTACCCATACCATGTTGGCACGTGTGATTTAGCCAGAGTCAACCTCTCTCCACGCCAGGACGTTCAGGCGAATGATGAAGTGGAATGGTTTCCCCACTCGTCGCCAGAAGACTTCACAGCCTTCTCCGACACCTGGACCGGGTCATTGCCGGATCAAACGCCGGAAGATGCCATAGCTTCTTTCGAAGCTGACTTCCCAACCAGCACGTTATTGCCCGGTCGTCACGTACCTCAGGCATATTTCTCAGCCCTCGGTCGCGCGACTTATGAGCCTCGGCTTGCACCATGTGCACCGTCAGATCAGCCGCCACTCTGTCGTCGCAAATGGAAACGAGTGGATAACACCACAACTCCTGCAGCCTACCGCCATGAGGGCCGGGAAGAACTGATCGATCAGTGCGAGAATAGTGGGATCTTCGAGTACCAATCTCTAACCAATATTCGAAAGCCGCGCAGTGATCGTA
Source organism: Cladosporium sp. IMV 00045 (assembly GCA_001931905.2). Classification (NCBI taxonomy): domain Eukaryota; kingdom Fungi; phylum Ascomycota; class Dothideomycetes; order Cladosporiales; family Cladosporiaceae; genus Cladosporium; species Cladosporium sp. IMV 00045. The sequence continues at coordinate 59,282 of MSJI02000727.1, read as the reverse complement.
AGCCATCACTGCGAAAGACCGTTCGTGATCGCCGTGGCATTGAGAAGAAGCAGTGTTGAGCGACGTAAGGACATGCTGGCTTACCACTGTGCTTCGTTCAATGAATGAGGGGTTTGTCACTGCTCTGGAATGGGTGTTATCTTCAGCTAGAATTAGCTATTTTGTGAAATGAAAGCGACTTTGAGACCACCTGCAATTTATCAAGAAATTCCGGGGTCTTTGTCGCCATGTCGCAATATTCGTGTGCAATCAGTGAAGTCCATTTTGACTTTATTTTGACTTTTATAGCTTTGATGAAGCACGCTTGAACCATCCCCACACCATCGGAATCATCATCTCGAAGAATACTTGTAGGTTTTCGCCGACCAATGAAACAAAGTCTATTCAATGCTTTGGACACGAACAGTTGGGCTCGTTAGAAAGCAAAGTTTTGACCAAGGCCAGCTCTGCCATACTCTCTGCCACAGACTCGATTTTCGGGCCACTTAGAGCTTTCAAGCGACCCTCGAGGTTCTCAAGACTTCCCATCAGCTTGTGATGTCGGGGCCCTAATACATCGCTCAACAACCTGACAATGTCACACATTGCTTGTTGTTGCTTTAGCGTGCTCTTCTCTTCCTCCACGTGGCTTACGAGCGACGGTGGCTGAGAAAGCGATGTGCAGCTTTCTGAGAGGCTGCGGTCGGCGACGGTATCAGCCTCGGTGATCCGCAGAAGGTCATCGAAGCAGCGGGCGTCACTGAGAGCAGTGCTTTTCGGTGAGCCATATGAATTTGACTGTTCACAGCTGAACGACATGAGCTTCGCGGCGTCGCTGCCTCTGGGGTGGACGTTCCGAATGTGCTCCATGAGGTGGTCCTTTCTTTTGAACACTTTCACCTTCCCGGCGGCTTCACAATGAGTACACTTGCGTGTACCGTCTTTGTGCGTTGCCCTGTGCCGCAAGAAAGTGTCCCGTCGGCCATACGACTTCACGCAGTCTGCGCACTTCCATCCCTTATGCAGGGTATCTCTAACGTGCTCTTCGAGGCTTCGCAAGCTCTCGAAAGACGCCAAACACTGGGCGCACTCACGCCATTGTGAGTTCGATTGATACTGCCGGTCTTGAGTCCTGCTTGTCGAATTTTCGTAGTACACCTGCAGTAAGCCGGATGTGTTTCCCGTTCTACGCTGGTGCCCTCCTAGTGTCAACTCGTTGAGCGTGGGTTTGAGGAACTTTGACTTGTCTGTTGCAAAGAACTCCTCGATGCCACTGGTTGGTAGCGAGTTCTGCGCCTCCGATGTACCTGAGTGACGATAGAACCCGTCGTGGGCCTCTGCCGACCACGAGTCCTCAAACGACCCGTAAGCGCTGAGCATATTGACATCCAAGTCCGAGTCGGGTGCCAGTCCAGCATTCGAACTCTGTGCTGTATTCGCATCCAAAACTCTGCCAGGCCCACCTTGAGTTTGACTTCCAAACTGCCAAAGTCCGACGTATTGATCGACTCCCTCAAAAGCCGCTGGAGCTTGCCAGGCCCGGTAGTGATCCATCAGGTCTAAGGACTGGGAGGGAATAAGAGCTGCAGCGCCCTGCAAGGCCTCGACGACGAGACAAGGCAGCGGGCAGGTGTAGCTCCTTCGGGACCGCGAAGATCGAGTTGCCGGCGATCCATTCCCTAGAACGCTGTCTGAAAATCAATGTCGCGAAATCGACCTGTGCTTCGAATCGTGGTTATGACTGTGGTATTAAAGAGAAAGGTTCGGCTCTGCCAGATTACAGGCATAGGAGAAATGGGCCTGTCACTCGGTCGCTAAGCCTCCTTCGATTGCATACTGTACCGCCCCAACAGAAAGCGTGGGCAACAGGCAACATACCTACCTGTGGCTAATAGCTGAGACGGACCCCAAATGCGCGGGGTATGTAGCCATGTACACTTCTTTTGGGAACTCTTGCCGTTGAGTGCCAGCGAAGCGTACGTTCTCACCCAATGATTTCTCGGTATCGCCCTGTAATTTCTTTGGACCATATGTTCCAGGTGTTTTGCTGCTGAGCTGTTTCTCATGCAGTAACATTGAAAGGCGTCGACGGGAAGCTTGCAGCCGTCGCGGCCTCGCATGCTACCCTATACCTTTGGCCAGAGGTTGCCTTTCACTGAGCCTCATTGCCTCTACCTGACAGGAGGCGGAATAGCACGGTGAGAAGAGCCCGATGTGCTCGGTGTAACAGTATGTAGGATGCGTCATTGCATGGCCTGCTCTCAGAGGACATCAGGAGCATGAGGCCGAGAGATCCCATTCGGACCGCAAGCCGAGCCACGAGGTCAGAACAGTCCAACAATAGTCTGAATGCTTTGTCCATGTATGGAGGAACACCGTCATTACAATCTGGGCCAAGCGTAGTTTGGGCTTATTGGCAGGGGGCTGGGATAGGGCTCCAAGCGACACCGAAGGAATTCCTGGGATATACCGTGTTTGACTAGGACAAAAAGGCGTTTTCGCGAAAAGACAGGATCCCTGCCCAAGCCGTTAGCAACCGCCTCTGAAGACTTTGACCAACGCAGCTTGTTCCCTGTACAAACTGAGGTCATACATCCTAGTTAATATCCTGATATGTGATGACATGAATTTACCGCCTTACCGCCAGCCGTCTCCTGGGCCGCATCGCCCAAACGCCGAAAAGCACAGTCTTCAAGCACTGGGCGCAGCCAGAAACCCACGCTCACAGCCTATTGCAAGTTCCAACGCACCCACCCAAGCAAAGCTGCACGGAACGCCAATCGCAAGAAGCGAGATCTAGCAACCCGACTATTCGACGTCGTCTATCTCCTTCCGTAAAACGCCCTTGCTAATTCTTCCTTTCCGATGCCGGATACCGGATGTTTCCCCCATGTTACTCTCGCCCCGTTCCTCAGATTACTCGAATAGTTCAGCTTGGCGGATGGTCGGCCCAGGTTTGGCATCCTTCGCCTCTTGGCCAGTGGGTAGGTATATGATCTCGCGTGCCGGCTCTATGTTGGTGCTACTATTTGCAGCTGCAATATATATCGGGAAGGAGATCTTCGAAAAATAAGGGCAGATCTTTTGTCTTCACTTCTCTACAGCTTCATAATTCGGCAACTCATTACAACTTTTCCTACCAAAGAGATCGTCTCACATTGACGACGGAAAGCGTTGGGCCTGCCATGACATCTTCAGACAAAAGTGGGAACTACTACAGCCCTGCCCAAACAATGCCTCGAGACGAGATGAAACCCGACGAAAAAGATCTCACGCTAAGACCAACAACAACACAAAACAACAGTCAGCTCGAGAAAGCTTTACCGAGAAAGTCGAAACATGCAATCCAACAAAAATTCGACGGCCCCTCACAAGACGACAGCACATATCTCGTCTTCTGGGGCTTACGAACCGTCCTCGCCCGCTTCTGCCTATGGGTCAACATCCCACTGACCTGGATCGTCGGGACCGCATTCATCATACGCCGCGTCGACGTATGGTTGCACGATTTCATGACATGGCTTGGAGCTTTCGTGCCGGTACCGTCGGAACTGACAGTGGCGTGCGCTTTCGTCGGACTCTACGTCACCTGGGCCTTCCTTTCGCATACGGTGTTTGTGTTCGGGGCTCTTGTGCACGAGCTCTGGTGGAACCCTTATGCCAGAGCGCCGTCGCTTAAGGGCAAGGTTGGGATAGAAGAGGAGGAGGCTATGTTGAAGACAAATCGTCAGATTGTGAGACGAGGCTGGAGAGCTTTCTCTCCATGCAGGAATCAATGCACTGAGTGATGTTTGTCTTCCGTGTTCGCGCCGAAATTCAGTGTCCGTTCAAGTCAATTCTTCTTCCTCTATGTGCCGTCTCTGCCGCCCGCGCCTCCGATTCCGCTTCCTAATCTTTCTCCTACTCCGCTGGCCATCTTGTGATCACCGGGGTTTGCAGCAGCCTCGTAGAGGAAGTTGACAGCTTCTCTGCTTGCCTTGAGCCATTCCCCCTTGAATCCGATGTAGCTCACGACCGTCTCATCCTCCTCGCCCTGGCTGAAGTTGTCCTCGAAGAAGAGCTGCAGCGACCGTACAGTATTGAAAAGCGCGCGCTTCACGGGCACTTCTTGTATCTCGTTCGATTGTGCAAGCTCGAGTGTTTGCGTCGGCTGAAGAGACGAGGCGGTGCTGAAGTCGAGGTCATCGCGGTTGATGAAGACCTTGAGGTTCATGGGAGCGGAGGGAGTAGTTGATGTGCGGATGAGGATGCTGTGTAGTCGAATTTGTGCTGTGAAACTGAGACAACGTCAGAACCATAATTGTATTCTTTCTTTGGCAGTACTCGCTTACGGGATATGCATAAGGAGCTGCTCGTCGGCATCGCTTTTCAGTTCCGGCTCAGCGTCCAGCCTCTCATCCCAAGTCTTCTTCACGATCTTTGAACCGCTGCCTGATTCGCTCTCGTTCAAAGTATTGATCGCATCAAAGTCGATCTGCTGGTATACGTGATTCTGAACGGCGGGTGTGAGGTCATCGGTGTGGTCGTGAGCAGCTCCCTCGGAATGGTCGTGGCCGTGGCCTTCGTGCTCGTGATGGCAATGCGACATGGCGTCAACGGGGTGGGTTGGTATCGTAGCTGACTAGCAGCGGCAAGATTGTTGTTCACATCGTGTGTGATGTTTGGCGAGAGGATGAAAGTGGGATGGCAGTCCGCTGTGGTGAAGTTGATGCGGGGCTTACGACAAGGGATGCTGAAGATCTCCTTCACCAAATCCGAGCTTCTTCACTTGCTACATTGGCCACTGAGACGATTGTCTGGTCAAAGTCATTGCGAAAAATCGATCTGATGTCAAGGGAAATATAAGCATAAATGTTAAGGCACAAAATCAATTCTTAGAGATACGTCAACCGCGGATTTCCAAGCTCGCACGAGAGCTCGTACGAAGCCCCTCTCTCGGCCGAGCAGGATTCGGAGATATGCCTGCTCAGATTCACTTCTTTCGACCGGGCCGATCGCAACGACAGGAACATACATCGTCCTGCATACGATGCATAGAATCTTCTCGTCGGACATTCCCACTTATTGAATCCTTCCGCAGTGAAGCCTTGCTAATCTCCGGAGCTTGCCTCGAAACAGATCAAGAATCATGACAACTCTACGAGACCATCTTCCTGGAGCGGTAAAATGACAGGTATAAAGGTCGGAGGACCACAGGATGTTTTTACCTGGTATTCGCCTTCAATACATCATCGGAACCCTTCTGCAACATTTCTCAATTGATTGCGTTACCTTCAAGACCATCAATTATTCTACTAGGAGACCAAAACCCAACCTCAACAACCACCAAAATGTCAACCAACACCGCAGCCTACCTAACCGCCCCCAAAGCCCACCCCTTCACCATCCAACCAACCGAAACCTACACCCCCTCCGCCAACGAACTCCTCATCCGCAACCGCGCCATCGCCATCAATCCCATCGACGGCAGCCTTCAACGTTTCGCCTGGTACCCTCTGCAATACCCAGCAATCCTAGGCCAAGACGTTGCCGGCGAAGTCATCTCCGTCGGCTCCGACGTCAAGTCCTTCACGCCCGGTGATCGCGTATTGGGCCACGCGATGGGAATGGCGACGCAGCGGCCTCAGGACGCTGGTTTCCAGACACAGACGATTCTGGATGAGAGGATGGTGGCGAAGATTCCGGACGGCATGCCGTTTGAAAACGCTGCGGTCGTGCCGTTGGGCTTGTCGACTGCGGCGTGTGGGCTTTTCCAGGAAGCGCCGTTTTTGGGCTTGCAGTTGCCTACTGTGCCGGCGAGGCAGGAGACTGGCAAGACTGTGCTGGTCTGGGGCGCTGCTTCGAGTGTGGGGAGCAATGGCGTGCAGCTTGCGAGGGCGGCCGGCTATGATGTTATTGCTACTGCGTCGGAGAGGAATTTTGGGTATGTCAAGGGCTTGGGTGCGAGCGAGGTGTTTGACTACCATAGTCCGACGGTCGTGGAGGATCTGGTGCAGGCTCTAAAAGGTAAAACTTTGGCCGGTGTTTTGGATTGCATCGGCTTCGAGGCGGCGAAGCTGTGCGTGGAAGTTGTGCGCAGGGCGAGCGGCAAAGGTGCGGTGGTCAGTACGAAAGGTGGTGTGGAAGACTTGCCAGAGGGCGTTACTCTGACCAAGATCTTTGGGGTTACACTCAGGGATAACGGAGTTGCAGAGGCGGTGTACGGAGGGTATCTGACGGAAGCTCTGGCATCTGGCGCCTTTGTTCCCTCACCCCAACCGCTTGTGCAAGGGAAAGGATTGGAGCACGTACAAGCTGGCGTTGATTGCTTGATGGAAGGTGTTTCCGCGGCAAAGATTGTCGTTACCCTTTGAGAAGCCTTCGAGCGATGACTATCATTAGCATATAGATTAGGTAGCTCAAGCATAATTTTCCTTCGAATATCCATTCTCGTTACTCGAAACCTTGGCTCACCGACATCGCGGTCAGATGAACAGGTTCGTCAGACGCAAGGCGTCGGCAGATCGAGTCAAGCATTTTGTGGCAGGAGATTGGATCTCTGAATGAACACATTGATTTGACGTGGAGATCATGAAAGATGGTGAGCTTAGGTCGACGGCATCAACGACGCTACTGATGTTGAAAAGCTGTCGCGACATCTTGTTTCGCATCTGAATTGTGCTATTGGTTGTGAATGCTCGAGTTCATATCTGGCGAACCGACCAAGTCTTGGGGCGATTGAGGTAAGGGGGTTACTAAACCGTTCACATTGCTATAGCGATTCGCGTTCAGCTATGTTCGATCAGTCAAGCAGCGATCCGGACTCGAACATCTCGCCAGAAACTTTTGACCAGAATTTCAACCGTGATGCAGACAGTTTCATTTGATTGAGACATCATGACCTTCAGTTCTATTCTCGCCCCGTGGCCACCTCACCATGCTGAAGTACTGCCGAGAAATCTCGTTGGCCTTGCTTGGCGACACGAAAAACAGCGGACCCTTCTTGTGCTATGTTCATCCAAGCTGGCTAAGAATTGAATCATTGCTGCGGTCGTCCACAGAAGTCCCGAGCTGCAAATGAAGACGACTCAATGCCTGTTCGTAATCGACACCCAAATCATCATGAGCCACTACCAGGCCGCAGTGCTTGCATGTCACGAGCCCGTTGTCGAGCGTGTCTTTGCCGCATGCGCAATACAAATTCTGGATCTCATGTTAGCAACGAATGATGATGAAGGAATGGGACTGGACAGCATTTACCCGCTCGTAGTAGTACGGACCTCCCAGGGGCTGTTCCCACATAGTAGAGGGTTTTGGCAAAAGAGGGACGTTTTCGGCCTGTTCGGCCAACACGCAGGGGATGCAGCGCCAGGGGGAGACGAAGTGTTTGAATATCGAGCAATCGCAGACTTCTGTCGATTCGAGCGGTTCGAAGTTGCCGAAAAGGGGCTGGCAATCAGTGCAATGTTCGACGAAACGGCCCTTGTAGAATATCTCGCAGGCTTTGATCATCTCCACGAGCTTCCCAGGATAACAAGCATCCATGTCACCCATGTCAAGCGTACGGAGTTCACAGTCCCACCAGATTCCGTCCAAAGTCTCTTCATCGTCGTCGTCATGCCACGTAGGTTCGCGGTTCTCAGAGTAAGGACCGAAGGTAGGGTACTGTAGATGGAACCGGCAAGCCTGACAGAAAGCCAGTCAGCAACAAGAACCGAGCAGAGAGGCCGAGAATGCCTCACGTTGCAAACCATGGCTCCACAATCCCCGCATGATTTAGCATCTCTGCCCTTGCACTTCCTCGTGGCATTGTCCAGGTTGCCCTTCCAATGGCCGAAGACGCGTGCTTGTGCAATGATTCCACTGCCATCACAGCGAGAGCCTCGAATCAGTTCTTTGAGAACTTTTGGGCTGGATCCGATGTACTGCCAATGCTCCCTAGAAGTCGCCCCAAGGTGAATGAAATCCGCGCTTGAGAGGTGTTGGCAGACCAAGCGGAGCAAGCCGTATTGAGACAAGAGGTCAGTGATCGGGGACGCTTTCGCAGAGCTTGTGCTGGTAACATTGGAGCGGGTGTTGTTGTCGCCCGACATCTTCGCCTTTGCTCTTGTTTGGCGCATGGTGGCGGTGACGGTGGCGGTGGACTGAAGGCTTGAGGCTGTTGACGTGATGCGTGAGCTTGGGAGGCTGAGCGTTTGGGAGACACCAGATTGGAATCTGGGAACGAGTCGGCGAACATGTGGCGGTGAGTTGGAGAGAGTTTGAAATGGCGAATCGCTCGTGGATTGAGATGCTGAGGTAGGATGTGAGCAGGTAGGGAAAAGTCGCGTCTGTTGCAGCCTGGAAAGCTTGCAGCGAAGGAAGGAGCAATGTGAAGTCGGTCGACGCGACAAGCAGTCCATAGGTACTGCAAGCGCTCTACCTGAAGCAGAAAATGTAGGCCAGCCCATTCATGGATCATTGTCTTACTGTAATCGTGCTCAGAAAATGCCATACAACAAATGCGCCTTGGTGGTATTCCCGGTCAATCGCAGAAACTGCTTTCGTCAATGAAACCCCATGTTCGTTGCGTGCTGTGCACAGACGAAGACACCATGAATCTGGAATTGAGAGAGCAACAGCGTAACGAGAAGTGAGAATGTATTTTCGACGGGCGATTATGATTGGTATTCCTTTGTCGAGTCAGGTTACTTGGGCCGATACTGTGATCTCTCATCCTCAGCATCGACACTCTGAACGTAACCTTCTTGCTTATCGCAAGAATAAGCAAGCCACTCAGAGCCTGCATGTTGAGCAGCTCTGCTCCTGACCGGCGCGGCATTGGCCATCGTGCTCAGCGTGGTTTTGTAAGGCCCAACTCAGCCAGACCACTTCCCAAGGCGGCGATGGCCATTTTCTAGGGCTAGACAAAATCCCCTCCCGGCCGCCTGGTATCCTCCCGGACGCATTATTTCGTCTGGAAATCTTTCTGCCATGTTATTCCTCATCCTCAAGCCGCCGCCGCACCAGCAGCCTGCTGCGCCTGCGCCTGCTGCTCGACCAGCATCTTCTGCCTGAGGACCTCCTCGATCATCCGCAGATTGTTCGCCTTGCCGTTGACGACATTCTCCAACTCCTTGATGTTCTTGCCGAGCTCTTCGATTTTCGCGTTGTAGAAAGTGGTAGCGGCGTCGGTGGTCTTCTCGACGTAGAAGCCCGTGCCGACGTCGACGAGCACGTGGCTGGTGCTGGCGAGCTTGCCGGGGACGTAGAGGGAGGAGGTCAGGGGGACGAGGAGGGTTTTGTCTGGTGAGGAGGGAAGTGGTCAGTGGTGTTGCGCGTTTGGCATGTACGGGAGGCATGATGGTGAAGTTCTACCTTGAACGCTATCGGCGACACCTTCCTTGACGCTCACCACGCAGTCCTTGAATTTCTGCTGGGCGACGCGCAAGTTCTGGTAGGAGTTGGTCAAGTGCTGGACCTCCTCGTCGAACTGCTTCTTGACTTGCGAGAGCTGCTGGACGCTCAGCGCATCCAGATTGACTACATCAGGGAGAAAAGGGAGAATCAGCACACGTGCTATGGACGAGACTACAATACTGCGTGCTAGGCTTACTCTGGTTTCCCTTGCCGGCTTCAGCCATGGTTTGCGAATTGTCAATTGCCTTGCCGTGCCTGCCCTGCCTGATGTCAAACAACGTGTGAGGTCGCGAAAGATCGGCCCGTGGGATTGGCTGTGGAGGGGC
>MSJI02000727.1:0-49579 GCA_001931905.2 Cladosporium sp. IMV 00045 | reverse complement strand
ATGTGGGCACTGAGAGGTACTGGGGAAGTGGCTTGTAATGCCAGAGTATCTCCTCATTCTGGTATTGAGGGAGCTCTAGCCCTGTAACCAGATTTTGGTTTGGTTCATCGACTTCCATCGAGAACTGGTTCCGCTAACGAGTTTGATAGAGATAAATAGGAAAGTATACCGAAAGGTAATGAGTAAACCTCAGCTGAGTCCTCAGAAGTTAAGCTGAGCCTTACGGGTGCACCCGTAAGTCTTGGCATGCCGAGGGCTCAGCTGAGACTTCCGAGCGCTCAGCCGAGCTGTTGTCACACGTTGGGCTGCCAAAACAAAGTGCCGAGTCGGGCGACGCCTACGCAACGTCTCTCCGCAGTCTAGTGATGTGAGCTCATACCCTGCCACCAAGATAACAATATCCAGCAGTCCAACCTGGTGCATTTTCGACCTCTCTTCCGGATTTGCAGACTTCACGATTCCACATTTGTACAGACCACAGGGCATTCTTCACTGGACATATTAAAGCAGAACAACGTTAACACACCGCACTGCTTACATCAACCGAGCTGATCGGGCTTACGACGTCTTGGGCAACACTGGGAAAGCTCCATTCGGAGCTCTCTATCCCTGAAGAGCAGCAATACAACACACCGCAAAGATGCGCAATCCAATCTACCTAGTCGCCCTCTCGGCTTCGATAACCTCCGCCCTCCAACTGCCCAACATCCAACCATTCCTCTCCGCCATCCCAATCTCAATCTCCGACTACTACATCTCGAGTACTCCCCAAGAAGCCGCTCAAAAAGTACCCACACCACACGACCAACAACAAAACCCACCATCTCAACCCCAAACCACACCACGACCGCACAACAACCTCTTCCGCCGGCAATCCGACGACACCTGCCCCAGCGGCTACAACAACTGCAGCAACATCGGCGCACCCGGCCTCTGCTGCTCGCCCAGTGCACGCTGCCAAGCCGACAACGCCGGACACGTAGCGTGTTGTCCTCTGGGCGCAGCATGCACAGGCAGCATCGGTGGCGCAGCGACGGCGGGTTCGACGGATAGCTCGGGCGGGTTTGCGGAAGCGACGTCTTCTGGCGCGGGGGATTCGGGGCTGTTGGTCACGGCGAGTACGTCGCAGGGAGCTCAGGAGACGGGGGATGATAATCTGAGGACGAGCGGCGGGTTTGTCATGGATGGGACGCAGACGGTGGCTACGCCTGGGGTGGGGGCGAGGGGGGTGCAGCCGGTAAGTTTTGGTTGTATTTCTTGAGGTTATCTGGTTCAATTGGGAGGAAGTGAAGCTGACGATTTTGCAATAGCCACTTTTAGCGAGAGCCGTTATTCGAGTGTTGGAGTTCTTGCCTGTGTGAGCGAGTAATGGACTTGAAGACATGATGGATTGAGGGATTGAAGGATGCCAGAGAAGATGGAAAGAGAAAGACAAAAGGACGTGTTAATGACTGTACAGACTGAAATACCAGGGCGATTGGTTTTGGGAAAAGCGCCCAGAGCGTTTGGTTTTGATTTTATAGATTTTCAAAGGTCTTCCTCACTCGCGTTACTTCTAGGCTTTGGTGATGATAGTACATCACACTTGATCGTTATTGGAACAGATTGAGTGAAACCTATCCGACTTTGAAATACTCGCCTTTCATTGCTGCATTGTGGGAGGACTGCCATGAAGCGCGGGCTCTGAAAGGGTCTTTGAGAAAAACGTTCCACCAGGAATACATGTACCTATCCTAAACAAAAGACGTCAATATCATCAACATAAAGTTACAAGATACTTCCTTATCGGGCATCGGCTCAAGTATCGGCTATCGAAGGCCCCCCACCCAAGTCTGTTCCAGCCAAGATGAAGGTCAAGTCCAAGCTTTGGTGATGTGCCCTCGCTTCTCCTCCTACCACCTGGAAACAATTCCATCCTGACTGCGGAATTGCTGCGTCCGCCAGTTCGGCACGTCGAATGATATAGCAGGCATGGACAACCAAAGCATGGCGGCCATAGCGTCCGTCGCCAACAGTCAAATCGGCCAGCACCAACACCAGCAACAGCAGCAGCAGCAACACCAACACCCACAACCTCAGCAACATCCCCAGTACGAGGACAGTCCCGGCGGCGACAGCAGCCATGGCACCAAAAGGAAGGCCGACGATGCCTCTCAAGGTGGTGCTGGCAGCAAATCGCGTCGGTCGCGATATATCTCACTCGCCTGGTAAGTCTCTTGAATGTTCTTGCGCATTGCTGTGTGCGCCAGAGAATACTGACTGAGCTACACAGCAACGAGTGCAAGCGTCGCAAGATCAAATGCAACGGCCAGACGCCCTGCCAGCGATGCGGCAACCTGAACCTCGAGTGTGTCTATGCGCCCAATTGCTGTACTGGCTTCAAAGACTCGCCGGAGTACAAGGATATGTCCGCGCACGTCGCGTCGCTGCAGGACCAGATCAACATGCTCTTTGACAACCTGAACAACCTCCGTGGCAGCTTGGGTCAACCGACAGCTCCTGTGCCTCAGCAGATGCCTCCACAGCCGCAGCAGCAACAGCAGCAACATCAACAACCTATTGCGCCGCCTCAATCGACGACCCCGATCGATCCGTCTCTCCAAAACCATGCTTTCGGCCTACCCCAAGCTGGACAGGGAGTGCCCATATCAGCATCACCTTCCAACGCAAGACAACGAAGCTTCTCCACACAGCCTCCACAACCTACATACCGCGGACCGACGAGCGTAGACTTCAGCTTCGGCGTCGCCAAAAACAGCCTGCAAACCATGGGCATCACACCAGGCACGGACGGCAACGGCATGGTGGAAGGAGAATCCGCGCGCGACGAGCCTATGATATCGCCAGGCCAGGCGGAACGGAACATGCAAGTCTTCCAAGAGATTCATGAAGAGAAAGATCCGATATACAGTGTAAGTAAAGAGGAGGCGCTGCGGCTTTGTCAGGTGTACGGGGAGGAGATCAATCTGATGTACCCTGTGCTGGACATCGAGACGGTCATAAAGTACACCGAACGGCTGTATTGCTTTATAGAGGCGATCAGGCGTTCGGGGTTTATGCAGCAGGGCCTTCCCGGCGCGGATGCTATTGACGACGATGATACGATTGTGCTGAAGATGATTATTGCGTGTGCTTCGACTATGGAAGGTTCGGGGAGCAGCGAGCTGGGACTCAAGATGTTTGAGAGCGCGGGCGTTCAGGCTGCGATCAAGAATGCGCTCGAGGGCAGAGTCAGCATTAAGGCTATTCGGCTGCTGACTATGACGGTAAGACCTGGACATTTTTGGTCTGCTTATTAGTTCGAAGACTGACTTTCTCAGGCAATGTTTGAATTCCATCGTGACAACGAGGTCGGATCTTGGCGCAACATTGGTAATGCGGCGAGAAGATCTGTCGAGCTCGGCTTGCACCGCCATGAGACCTACGAAGCGATGTCTGGACCCGCTGAACGGTCTGAAGCGAAGCTGATGTTTTGGTCTGTCTATATCCTTGATCGAAGGTTCAGCTTTGGCACTGGTATGCCCTTCGCTCTGCAAGACACCGACGTCGATCCTTCAGTGCCGAAACCAGAAGACAAAACCTCCTATCTGTCAGCCATGGCGAGGTTCTGCGAAATCAGCAGTCGGGTCTGGCGAACAGTCTCCAAGACACCAACAGCAGCAAACGACGGCAGCGGATCCGTCAATCAATCTGAAATGGCTTATCTCGACTACCAAGTCATCGAGTGGCATCACAGCATTCCCCCAATGCTCAAATTTGAACACCCCTCACAGCCCATTTCTGCCGACCAACCTCCCTCACGCGGAAGCTATCGTCTACGCGTAATCCTCTACCTCCGCGCCAACCAAATGCGCATACACATCTACCGCCCCGTCCTGCACTCCGCAACGAGCATAATGCAAAACCGCGAACAAGCGCAAAACGTCGTCGACGTAGCCAAAGACACCATCCGCGTGCTCACGCACGTCAGCCAAACCTCCGACATCTACCACACGCAACAAGCCCTCTTCAACCCCTTCCTGACCGGCGCGCTGGCCGTGCTCTTCCTAGCCGTCAGCCATACCCCCGCCTTGTTCGGCGACAACGTCCGGGAAGAATTCTACATGGCGCTCGATCTCGTGCGAGCGCTCAGCAAAGGCAGCCCGATTAGCGAGCGTCTTTGGAAGACTATCCGGCACTTGAAAGAGATCGCGCCAAAATTGGGTCTCGTCGCTGATAAAGAACGCACACAGCAGCAGCAGCAGCAACCAGCACAGCCGCCGAAACAGCAATCCCAAGCTCCACCGACACCACAGTCGCAATCCCAAACGCAATTGAAAGGCGACACGGATCCCAGCCGAAGCGCAGCAGTGGCCATGGCGGGTTTGGCGGGCGTTGATGTTAACGAGATAGATTTGTACAACAACAACAATGGTGGCAGCGGCAATACCGGTAACAGCCAAGCCCAGCAAACGGCCTGGTCCACAGCGACAGGCCACAGCAGCAGCCCGGAAGGAATGGCGAACGATCTGACGAGTTTGTTTGAAGCGGCGGGTGGGTTGCAGGCTATGGGCCAGCAGCAGGGGCATGGTGCGTTGCATGGGAATGGGAGTGCGTCTTCGGTGCAAGATAACACGCAGCAGCAGCAGTATGTTGAGGGGTTTGAGGGTCAGGCAGGTGCTGGTGCTGCTGCTAATGCTGGTGGTGGCGCGGGTGGGGAAGGGTTGACGGGGATTATGGATGAGCTGTTCTAGGGGGGAGGTTGATGTTGATATTGAGGCATTGATGGGATATTGGTACATCACTTGTGTCCAATGCTGTCCAATGCGTTGAAGTGATGCTTGTTCCTTACGTGAATTTACTATGATACGATGCTCAAACGAACCCTCAACAATTTTCCGACTGATGACCACGATGGAACTGGAAGACAACGTGTCCATATTTGATAACAATAACTTATCAATTCCTGTCTATGTTTTCACCTGTATCTTACTGCTCTCTCTCACGAAGTCAAGTCAAGTTGTCTCCCACCCGAGATTCAAGCGCGACGCGGCCCCGACTCCACACCTCTCCCTCACTCATCACTCACATCCCACTTCAGCTGCCGGCCGTGCCCACCACAGCCAAAGCCAGCGCAAGCCTCACATCCAACCACTCACCAACACCTCAGTAATCAACTTGCGAAACCCGACAAACCTGCACCTACAACTGCAGGGCTACGAATTCACATTCACGACAGGACGACGACGATACTTGCCGTCGCGCAGAAAAAAGGCAGAGGGAAACAATACAGCTGGTGGTGGGATTTTGCAGCCCGATTTTTGGTGGGGTTGCTGCTGCTATTGTCTGGTCTAGTCACTGGAAGTGAAGGGTAAGAGCTGCGGTCTGCGAGGTGCACGTGATTTTCGTGCAAGGATTGGGAAGGGAAGCTGCTAGGTGAAAGCGCGCGGTTCTGGACAGGACTGAGAGAATCGCTTTCCTGCGATCTTGCTTGGTGAATCAGCATTCAACCTACACCGCTCTATCCAATTGCGGAAGAAAACCGACTCTCAAGTCTGGAATTCCAAAAGCGCCTGGAGCATACAGACACACTCACGCGACCACCAACGAAACTGGCTCCCAAGCGCGAGTACGACCTCGCCGGCCTATCGGAAATCGCCAGCTCGACATCCGCCTCCTACTCAGCAGCCGCGGAGCGCCGGCTGTCTCACGCATTCGAAAAAGCGCTCACGATCAGCGAGATCGCGCTGGACGAGGACCTGATCATGAGCTCCTCCTCGCAAGCGCCGGAGTCGTGGATTTCGGCCTTCTGCTCGCTCGTCGGCCACGAGTACTTCGCCGAGGTCAGCGAGGACTTCATCGAGGATGACTTTAACTTGACCGGCCTGCAGAGCCAGGTGCCCATGTACAAGGAGGCGCTGGAAATGATTCTTGATGTGGAGCCGGAGGATGCCAGTGATGAGGAGGATGAGGAGGAGGATGATGATGACGAAGATGAGGACGAGATGCTGGACCCGGAAGGCAGGGCTTACAAGCGCGCGGACGCCGCGGAGAGGCGGCATTTGAGGATGGCGAGCGACTTGAGTGTTATTGAGAGCTCTGCCGAGATGCTCTACGGCCTCATACACCAGCGCTTCATCACGAGCCGGCAGGGCATCCAGCAGATGGCGGAGAAGTACGAGCTGGGCCACTTCGGGCACTGCCCGCGCGTGCACTGCTATGGAGCGCGCGTGCTGCCCGTAGGCTGCTCCGACATTCCCGGCCACGAGACCGTCAAGCTCTTCTGCCCGAGCTGTCTGGACGTGTACACGCCGCCCAACTCGCGCTTTCAGACCGTCGATGGAGCCTTCTTCGGCACCACCTTCGGCTGCCTCTTCTTCATGACCTTCCCCGAGCTGGACGTCGGAGGCGACAAACCCGCCCCACCGCCTGCAGCGCCCCTCGTCGACCCCCTCGCCACTGGCCCTTCATCAACCACACCCGCCAACCAAGGCACGAAAACCGCCCGCTCCTCCCTCTCCTCCTCCCTAACCTCCAGCCATCAAAACCCCCCTACTGGCACAAGCAGCGGGACCCCCACGGGTCCCCCACCCAACAGCACGAGCGCCACAGCAAACCAACCCAGCACAACCGCCCTGCCCGCCCAGCCAGAGAACATCAACGGCGTCGCGCCCCGCAACCTCGCACCAGGTCTTGGGTACGGCAACATCTACGAGCCGCGCATCTACGGCTTCCGCGTCGCGGAGGTCGCCAAGACGGGTCCGCGCATGAAGTGGCTGCGCTCCAAACCCGCGGACGCGAATGAGCTTGATGAAAGCGCTTTGTGGGCTGCGCAGCAAGCTGCGCTCAAGAGTGCTGCGGTGGCGGATGCGGAGATGCCGGATCAGAGTCAGGAAGTCGCGGGGGAGGTGGAAGATGAGGATATGGAGGGGGCTGAGGAGGGAGCTGCTGGTGAGATGAAAGGGGCTGGGAAGGGAAGGAGGAGAGAGGGCGGGGGGAAGGTTAATGGGGAGAGTAGTGTTGGTGGAGGCGGGGCGGCTGTTAGGGTTGGTGGTGGTGGTGGTTGATTTCTCTGATGTTGATGTTGATGTTGATGTTGATGTTGATGGGACTGAGGAGTTTGATGGATGGAGGGTTTGGGTTAAGGTAATGGGGAAATTACAAAAGGGTATTTCTATGATATGTAAAAATGGGATGATGGAAGCAACATTCCTGCTTTGATCACTAGCGAGTCGGAGGTTCGGAAACCAAGCCAAGGGCACCGAGTACGGAGTGTCAGATGCGATTGAGGAAATGCGAATGAAGATGTGTGGTTATGCTCAAACGAGAAAATGGCATGGCAGGCTGGAGTGAGGTACAAAGAGGGTTTGTTCTGAAGAAAGGGAGAAAGGGAGGTATGATGAGTTTTTTTCTTTTATTTTTATATGCTAGCGAAGAAAATTTGTTCTTTTTTGACTTTGATGGTTTCATTCTCTTGTTTATTGTTCTCAACTTGGTCATCTGCGTTTTGGGATGATGGGATGATGGGATGATGGGATGTTTCGACTTCTTTTGAGGACAAGACAAGGTACAGTAGTAGTAGTGTCGACTGAGGTAGGACGGTGGATAGCTCTATACATCTATATACAGAAGTACGAAGCAAAGAAAGACATGTTCAACAGGGTATCGGTGAGTTTTCATCATGAGACTCGTGCCTTCGAAGTCTACTGCACGCTCGAGGTCTTGGGGATTTCTTGCTAAAAGAGGGATTAAGGATGGATGGGTGGTCTATGAAGCGTACATGCCTGATCGAGAAGGAAATATCATCGGAGTTTTATGTTTTTGTCAGAGGAAATGTTATTGTGGTGGTGCTACCTCATGAACCATGCCTAGCGCTAACGACGTGATAGCGTCCTCGTGTACCTTCGATCAGCCCTCAACCATCGCCTTGAAGGTCTCGCGAACGGTACGCTTCGGAGCGTAAATCGAAGGAACTTCCTTACTTGTCGTGTACGTTCCCGCCTTGCCCTCCCACGTAGCCACCGGGGCTTGCTTGATGGACGAGATCAAGTTCTTCGATCCACCGTAGCTCTTCACCATCTCATCGATGATCGAAGTATCCGCGTACTTCACATCCTTCACAGGCTCGCCAATGTATTCCTCGGCGATCTTGACGACCTCTGCTCCTGTGACATCCTCCGGTCCGTTGAGAACGTATCGTTTTCCGTTGTGAGGAGCCGTGTCTTCCTGTGCGAGAAGATGGGCGGCGAACACGCCAACGTCATACGGATCGATCAAACCAACTGGCGCGTCTCGGTTGAGCATCAAACTCAGAGGAGGCTGCTTTCCAGTCTTGCGGGATTCTCCAACAAACGCCGCAACGGTACCGAGCATCATTGCGGTGAAATTGTTCGGTTGCAGCGACGAGAAGTGCATACCCTTGAACTCGGGCTGATCAAGCATCGTCTCGATCGCCCAGTGAGAGCGCGGATAGTACGCGCTGCAGTCCGGACGGGCATTGGCCGCTGTCGTCGAGATGCGCACGAGGTATTGCACGCCGGCCCCCAGCGCGTTCACGAGAAATTGACCTTCGTCCGCGAACTGCGTCGGCTCGTTGTGTGAGGCGATGAAGATCCTGACCACGTCTCGCTCGCGCAGCCAGTCCTCCGTGATCTCGACCCAATTCTGTTCAACGACCTCTACGCCATCGATCTTGGCTAGTGATTGAGCAGAAGGGCTGTTGATCGACCGAGTGAGAGCGAGGATTCGATGAGAAGAGAAGCTGGTGTTCCTCAACAGGGTGGGAAGATGCTCGACCACGCTTCGTCCTGTATTGCCTGTGGCGCCGACGATCAGCACGGTGGGAGCCATTTTCTGAATGGTTCAATGGATGGATCGATATGGTGATCGCTGGAGAAAAGTTTATTGCCTTCATCTTCCATGGAATGGTGCTATTTATCCTAAGACAGGTCGTAGAACGTCGACGGATATACTGGCAAAAAGTTGTTCCGATTGTTTACAAATGGTTCAAGAGCGCTCTAATTCAAATGAGATGCATAGGCATAATTCGTAAAGTGTAAATGGAGACATGGGTAACGAGTTATACACGCAAGCTCCCGACTTTCACTAGAGTTTATGATCTGGGTATAAGAAGATCGCAGTAGCTCTCGCTTATTAATACCTATTTTATGACGTTTTGTACATTAATCAGCCTACATGTATTTTGTGTATCATGATTCAATAGTGCTCATGCATTTATACTAGGCCTTATACTAATACCTGTGGTAGTATGGCCACTTCTTGCCTTCCGTGGTAGAGACATGAAATTGCAATACAGACGCGCAATACAGAGGCCACAAACAGTGTTGTCACGTCGTCTTGCCACTCCTGCCACCTGTGGCAAAGTGAGGGTTCGTCCAGTGTTGTCTATTCAAGTCATCAAAACGGCTCGACCTCAAATATGAAGAAGTACATCCAAGACTTATTTCATTATGGCACTATGGCTGAAGTCATGGTTCTTTTGCCTACGGGTTGGTCTCGAACTTTTGGTCGGCTGACCAGAAACGGGACAGTCTCACTTGCATGCATGGTGGCGCTTAGAGCTGGGAGCATCGCCTCCTTCGTCTCAGCCTGATCGAGAGTCACTATCCTCGACCTTCTCTCACATAACTCTCATGGCATCGAAACAACAACGACCATTTCAACAGACGACATCTACCGCGAAGGCCCTTTTTAAATTGTCTTTCGACGCATATCGTTCCCACATACCACCAACGTCGGCCTTTTCAGACATCTATCCAGCTATTGTTCCACGAGCTGAGAGCAGCTGACAAGGGCGATTACCTGACCTTCCAAGATGGCGACGCACACAGGATCTGGCTCGCTCAACGTCAACTCTGGTTCTGGGCAGCAACGCAATTACACGATGAGCGGAGGCGACAACAATAGCCAGTACAATGCCGACAATATATCGGTGGGCGGCATGCGATTCGACAACATCCAAGGCTCCGGTGATGCGCGGCAACATATTGGTAACGCCTACTACTACAATACCCCGCTACAGTACTATGGCGTGCAGACTAAGCCCAAAGATGATCCCGTCCACGAAAACTTTATACGCGCATGCACAGAAGGTCGAATATCGAGGCTGAATCACCTGCGGAGCCAAGGTGCGGACATCGACTACCGCGATGAGAGGGACGCTACTCCACTCCATCATGCGGCCTACTGCGGCCACATGGAGATTGTCCGGTACCTGCTCGATGCCGGTGCGGAAATTGATGCCTGCGGCAAACGGGTCGGTACACCTCTCAGCCTGGCCAGCGTGAGAGGTCATTTGCCTGTCGTCGAGCTCTTGCTCGAGAACAAGGCGGATGTGAATCAAGAGTGCGGATACCTTGGTTCTGCAATGCATATGGCATGTGCTGCAGGTGCTCTGGACATTGTGAAGTTTTTGAGAAAGAGCAGTGGCAGCCTTAACGCGGTTCGAATGGTTATTTGCGACTGCGCCTTTCTTCGGGACTTGTCATCACTTGATAAGTCTCCATCACTTTCGACATCTCCTGCCTACAAGCTGGCCGCAGAGTTCGGCATGCTGCGCTGTTCGCCAGGGGTTGTGGCGATGCAAACGGGTAGAGACGAAACTGTGAAATATCTTTTGGCGACAGAGCGCGGACTTTCAGCAAAAGAATGTGTCTCTTGCTGGCGGTTGACGACTGGCAACGGGAGCGTTCTCGAAGGGCCCAAAAACGTCACCTTGGTCATGCTGACGGCAGGGACGTTCAACTTTGAGATGCTTACCCGGCTGCTCGCAAAAGGTGCGGACCCAAAAGCGAGAGATTCGATTGATCGCACCGCCATGTTTTTCCTGGGGTATTACGATCTCTTTGGCGGAGTTCCACCAAGTGAAGAAATATCAACATTTGTATCACTTCTGAAGGAAAATGGAGTTGACCCTAATTCGCAAGAAAGGAAAGGACAGACTCCGCTGATGAAAGCCACCGGCGCAATTTACAGCGTTGAGACTGCTAAAACCCTTCTTGACCATGGCGCTTCCGCGAACATCGTCGACAGATACGGCCGGACTGCTCTGATGGCTGCTGTCAGACCTGAATGCAAGTCACGAAAGCAATTTGTTGAGCTGCTGTGTGAGCGAGGCGCTTTTGTCGATTTGAAAAATCTCGATGGCGAAACTGCAATGGACATCGCCAGAAGGGACCTGGGTCCGGGCGATTTCAGAGAAGTCAGAGAAGTTCTTTTGCGTTTTGGCGCAAAAGAGGAACAAGTTACACAGATTCAACTCAAAGCAAAGAGGAGATAAAAATGGCAAAACCACTTTGCACAGCCGAACCTCAGAGCGATAGGCAACACCTGCAAGACTCAGTATTGAGATGCAGAATCCTATTTACTCCTCCAAACCCTCACCCGGACTTCCAGAAAGACAGCACAACCACACCATCGACTCAGCCAACCTTCATCTTCTGAATCTCCCTCAACGCCCTCATCATCCCACCCAACCTCGCTTTCTCCCTAACCACCGTCTCCCTAGCCAACTTCCTCAACATCTCCTTCCCGACCTTAACATGCTCCTCCTGCCAACCAGCCAACTCGCTCGCGACCGTCTGCTGGGTGTACCTCAACTCGCAGCCAAGAGTTTCCAGTTCGCGACGGGCTTTGTCCGCACGACTCCACGCGTCCTGCGCCGCGGCCTTCTTGGTGTCTTCGAACATGCCGAAGTTCGGCGTCCACCGGTTGGCGCGTGAGAGGGAGTTGTGCGTGCGCGCGATGGTGCGTTGGGACTGTTCCATGCTGCCAATTAGGGTGGCGGGGCGGTCCAGGGCGTTTTGAATTGCGGTGGAGGTGCTGTGGATGGAGTGGAGGGTGTAGTAGAAATTTGTCATGGGGTTTGCTTCTGAGAGGGCGAGAGTGCGGGCGTAGCGTTCGAAAGCGGTGAGGTGGGGTTGTGGGAGGAAGATGAGGGTTGAGATGGCGTTTGAGGCCAGGTGGGCGGATTCGGCGAGGTCGACTTGCCGCATGCGGTATTGGTTGACAGTGCGAATGGCGCGCCGGGTGGTGCCTGTTACGCCTTTGACTTGCTCGCGAGCGTAGGCAACGAAGTTGGAGACTTCCAATGTGTCGGTGACGGGTTCGAAGTCGTCTTTGATGTTGTCGACGCGAGCGGCGGCTTTGAGTCTGCTGCGTTCGAGGAGCATTTCCGCGTTCATTTCGGGGACGAGAAAGAACTCCCAGACGAGTTCGTGGGTCGAGAATGTAGCGTGCGTAAGAAGGGTGCGGAAGAAATTGTTGAGGCGTAGTTGTGTGTCCCTCAAGAGAGATCTCGAGGGCTTGCCTGGAATTAAGAAAGGAGAAGCCAAGTTGAACTGTGTTGGAAGCCAGGAAGCTGGACACTCGATGTTCAGCCATTTGGACAAGTTGGCGAAATCGTCAGGTGTACGTCTACATGTATTCACAGTGATTGTTCCGTTCGGGTTTTTCGCGCCGGACTTGAGGACCAGCCTCACAGTGGCGTCTTCGACGAAGAATGACCGCACGATTGTAGTCGTTCGATCGTCGTTGGCATTTGAACAAGAAAGCAATACCAGGTCGTCGAATCGATTTCGGACTTCGTCGTCTTTAGCCAGCTCAACAGCTGTAAGACCACGGAGATCTCTCAAAGTCGTGTCGGTCCTTGCATCGCCAAAGAGCACTCTCACCAGATCAAGCCGGCCGTACTTGCTGCCGACCATCAAGGGTGTGAAGCGCTTGTCGTTTTGCGCATTGACGTCTACTTCTGAGCTTCGCAGGAGCTTTTGCGTGATGTTCGTGTCGTTGATGATGTGCAGAAGAGTATTACCCTTCGCGTCAACGTGGTCATCGTGGTGCAAGGGCTGACCGTCGCCTTGTGTCTCCGTCGCTAGCGACAATGCAGTGTCGATCATCGAGTGGTACTGGTCGTGGTCATATGATCGAGATAGGGCGAATAAGGGTGTTTGTCCATTTTTATCTTTCAGCCGCCAGGGAAGCTTTTTGCCAAAACGTCCAATTAGCTGAGGTTGATTAAAGAGATAGTGGGCAACGCAGCGGCCTTTGTTGTCCTGGGCAGCCAGGTACTGCCGTAACTGTCCTTCGGAGACATTACGTTCGAGATACTGTAGGAGTGTCTCAGTAACAGGTGAATTGCCCGACTGCACTGCCACACTGAGTAGTGTTGAGCCGTCATTGTTGACGTCGCCCAAAACGCAGTCGGGTCTGAAGTGCGATGGCAGATTTAGAAGGAAGTTCAGCGAATTCTTTTGCCCTGATTCAACTGCCATCATGAGCACAGAGTTGCCGTCGGAATCTTGGGTCTGCGCCAGCTTCTCCACAGACATGTCACCGCCAGCACTAGAACTTGCCATGGAATCCACGCTTTTGGTTCGTGAATGCGATCTTGACGATGCGATCGACGATTGAGACATGCTGCGAGGGGCCAACGAAACCCTTTTCTGCTTCTTCACTTTGGTGAGGCCTCCTTGCTCAGGTGGTGGTGTCGGCGGTTTCTGGAATGGAAAGACATGCTGCAGGGAGCCGCCTACAGCCGCAAAGTCCCCACCTTGCGAATTTGAAAGCGCATCGGGTGGTTGATTCTCGTCGTTGGGCTCCATGTCAAGTGAGGTGTCCTGGTCATCTGTCGATTCCTCGCCAGCGAGGGGTGGTGAATCGTACAAGCCCGATCCATCGTCGACTATTGAGAGTTCTGGTTGT
This sequence comes from Cladosporium sp. IMV 00045, assembly GCA_001931905.2. NCBI lineage: Eukaryota > Fungi > Ascomycota > Dothideomycetes > Cladosporiales > Cladosporiaceae > Cladosporium > Cladosporium sp. IMV 00045. Next base: position 35,878 of record MSJI02000727.1, on the reverse strand, counting down.
AGCACACTTTGTAAGGCTTGCACGTTTCCAGTCTTTGCCGCATGCCACAGCGCACGGTTCTTCTTACTTGCCCTTCGCAGCACCCTCGATTCTCGAGACAGATGGACCAGGACTGCTTCCAAAGTGGCGAGCGCGTAGCCCTGCTCTCCCGACTCGACCTCGTCGATGAATATGAAATATCTCATGTAGAGCAATCGTGCATGCAGGTGGCGGACAGAGCTTCTGATGACCACAATTAACAGCATAGAGACCAGAACATCGGCGTTGATCGTGAGATTAGATGGCGGTGCATCTTCGGCTGGGTCGAGCTCTGCTGTTGGCTTAGCTGTAGGTTCTTGTGCAGTGATTGCTTTCTGTGTTGATAGTAAGATCTCGAGCATCTCCTGCGGGCTGCTTGACACGCCCATCTTCTTGAAAACTTCGATGCCTTTGTCAAGTCTGCGAGCAAGCTCTCGCTTCCCTTCCATACCGGCCTCTATTGGAATGCCAACTTGCGCGATGTCAACATCCGCCATCTTCCGGATCTTACTTTCCAGATCCGAATCGTCTGGTTTTCGTACAGCGCAGACCTTTGGGAACAATGTCTGGTCGTGGACTTGCTCTGTTACGTAGCGCTCGATCATACGCTCGACTACCGGTCCTGTGAGCTCGGTGTTTGCGCCCAAAAGTGAGAGTTGTGTCTTGTCGACGCCTTGGAAGAGATCGATCGCACTGATCACTGCGCTTTCTAGTGAATTTCGAATCGTCTCTTCCTCTGGTTCCAGTTCCAGCGCGGTCGGGTGTATCATCGTGCTACCCGATAGGGAGCTCTTCAAAGAGCGCGTAGATCCGCTTATTGAAGGAGCAGAACGCTGAGAGCTCATAGATGATCGTCGTGAGGATGAACGTTGCTGTACTGGCTGATCGTTTGCTGCGACAAATTCTCTGATGATTTTCTCAAGTCCACCATGCATCTGTCGCGAAATCATGGGATATTGCATCAAAAGTTCTGTAAAGCTCTTGATTTCCTTTTTCTTCGGGAAGGCTGTTCCAGAGCCTGACGAGGAGCCGTTTGAGGCCTCTTCCAGTAATTTCTTGCGCTCTTTGCTTGGCTCATCACTGATGATTGCAGGCGTGATTGAAGTTGACTGGAATGAACCGATCAAAGGCCGCGAAATGTAATAAACCAGCCATTGTTGTCCGTCATGTGTGTCCGCGTAGTGCAGCGCATCGACTAGCAGTTGCGCTTGATTGAGCGCCTTGAAACCCTTATTGCTGTACACGAAAGAGTCTTTCACGACCACTGTCCGCCCGTTCACAGTGCTGTATTGCTTCGCCTTGCTCTTCGATTCACGTACATTCTGTCCGTTTGGGCCAACTTGAGGCTGTCCTCCACCAGGCACCCGGATTACATGGCTGGCCAGAAACTCTTCGGATCCGGAGAGTTCCGCAAAAGACACACCGGTTTCCCGATCTTTGGAGTTGAAGAGGACCTCGGTAGTCGGGCAGAGAAGCACATGGTGGCTAGCCGGCTGACATTGTGAAGGGAACGCGCTCTTGAAGAAGGCGCGCAGGAACGGGTTGAGTGGGGGCATTCAGGCAGGTGGTTCGAATATCATCGGGGTTGATAGAAGAGCGCAGGGGCGCTTTGGAGTAGTGGGAGTGATAAAGGTCGAGGTTGGTCTCTCTCAACAGGGAATGGTCGTTGTTGCTGTGCTGACGGCGTAGTCGGAAAGTGTTGAAAGTAATAGTCGAAGGTAGATGAGCTTGTCGGAGGATGAACCCGCATCAAAGAAGACAGTGACAAAAGGAAGTGCGGTCGCGCAAGGTGAGCGTTGAGAGAAGAGAGTAGTACGGGTTGGTGAGGTTGTTTGCACAAGACCCAAGACCGTGGATATGCTGCTGGCTGACGCTGGCTGACCTCCGAGCATGTGATTCTGCCGCGTTGACAGAAGTATGTCTGGTACAGCAGTGTCCCGCGCCATTTTGGGAGGTGGAATTTCGAGACATACTTAAGCCATCTCTCTCCATCTCAAGGTTTCACTTACACGCCTCGGGCCGACAGCGTGGCCTTAGCCGTGCAGATCCACCCCCGGCGCCGGTCTCGCACGTTTTTGACATCATGTCTATTATTGACCGCGTCTTCGCGCCGTTCTAGAGGGAGCTCTTCTGTGTACATACCGCGTTACACTCGTTCTCTACATCCACTAGACGCGTTTTGCATTAGACCATATCAGCCATGACATCTCCGGACGACTTTTACCCGATAGACTGCCCATTCTGCAAGATCGCCAATGCCTATCCAGCAAAACCATCACCTGTACCTCACAACCCAGACCCAGAGCTCATATCTCCACAGGCTCACATCATATTGTCAACTCCGCATGTAATGGCGTTTCTCGACATCCTTCCAATGGCTCCTGGACATATACTCTTGACGACGCGTGACCATTATCAGAAAGTATCAGATTTGTACAACCCGAAAATTGGTGCGGACTGGGCATCACAAAGAACAGCGGCAAAGTCACGAGAGGATTCAAAAGCCATCGGTGAATGGCTACCACTTGTGTCTCGAGCGCTCTGTAAGACCACTGGAATCGAAGACTGGAATATTGTACAGAACAACGGCGAGCGCGCCGCCCAGGTTGTGCCACATATACATTTTCATCTCATCCCTAGGTATCAGGAAGGCAGGTCAGAAGTTGGCGGAAAGGGCAGAGTCGACTTTAACAGTGTCAAGAGCTGGAGGATGTTTGGCCGTGGTACGCGCGAAGAGTTGGATGATGACGAAGCCAAGGATATGGCTGCCAACCTAAGGGATGCACTTCGATGTGAGGTCAAATCAGAGGAGAAAGAACGCGCAAAGCTGTAAGAGCGTATGATGCCTGGTGACCTTTTTTCACCAATAGTAGGCGCCACTACTATCCCCCTCTGAGCTCCCAAATGCTCCTCGTCTATGGCAGTATCCGGAATACTCAAAAATCGCACTCAATTCGACCATTCCGGGTGACCGATAGCTGCCATCACGCCCAACTCGGCCTTCACGTCTGACCACCGCGTTCTCAACCTCAACAAGGCGCCTCAGGACTCTCCAGTGGTTGAATTGCGCTTACAGCAATAACGTGCGGGCTGACCATACGTCTGCTGCAATCCATCTTTCGACCCAGCTCAGTTTCTGAGCCGGAACTGCTTCGATTCCCTGTCGATGATGGTGAAACACTCAGGTGTGCGAACCGAGCCTACTATTCTCAATCAACGCCAGCATAAAACTCACAAAAGAATCTATATCCTGGAATCCACTCTCGTCTCGCAAGACCTCACGCAACGCAGTTGCCAGATCCTTGGACAAGAAACTAAGCATGGTAGCGATAAGGCAGCAACCATATTGCAGCCAACGCTGCGATCTGGCAGGGTCAGGGCAGCGTCGTGGAGGCCTTACAGCCTGGCAGAGATTTCCAACGCATGGAACGACGAATAGAACAATTCACTGTCTACAGCAGCGCTGGCGAGACCTCTTAGCTTGGCGGAGACTATTAAAGCATCCACGGCGAATAGAACACGTTCGCTGTCTTAGGCAGCGTTGTGGAGATTTGTCAGCCCAACGAAGACTTCCAATGCATACAACGACCCAACGCAGTCAACGACGAATGGAAGAGTTCGCTGTTGTCGGATCAGATCCCATAGAGCACGTATCTCGAAGCGATCACGGGTAAAGCCCATGCGAGAGACGATTGCCCGCCGCCGTCTGACGTTCCCGCTGAGCAGCTGTTCGGAAATCAGTGCAGACCTCGATGACGAGCTACCAATGATTGTTTGTTTACAGTATCAAGTGGGATGGGATCCTTACTCAAGAGGGGCTTTATGCGGCCTCGTCACTGGTCATGTGGTGAGCTGTTGGTTCCATGATCCTCCTGGGCTCTGAAGAGATGGTGTTGGGCGGAGCAAGGATGTTTCGGCGCCTTTTTCGATGCAATGACATGCCTTTATTGCATGTGCGATACGCCACGCATGTGAAGAAAGCCCAAGGCCGCGCTCCTTTGGCACTGGGCTGATAACGATGTTCCAAGTACCGATCAATGTCATTCGGGCTCTCGTTCGTGAGCAGAATGAAATTCCAGGATCTCAGGCAAGAGATGAAATGGCATTGCCACAGGCTATTGCTATTCAACTGAGAAGCCGACATCCTTGAAACAACTGCAATCAATAAGCACGTACGGTTTAGAAGATTCGTCACCTCATCTTCCGCACTCCTCTTCAAACAGACGCCATAGATTTTATGCTGAAAAGACGCCGGTTGACAACTCCCAATGACAGCCCGAAAATTCAAATACTAGCGGTTGGTACAGGTTACGAAAGAAAGGACAAATGAACAAAGAAATAGAAACACTCAGCATGGCCCTCTGGAATGGGCACCCAGACATAAAGACGATTCAGGAGAGCCACTCGTTTTTGCCAGTGCTGCACCGGCCATGGTAGCTGCGACCAATCGGATATCCTCACCACTCATGCCCGTCATCTGGTCATTAAGCCTTTCGATGAGGTCTGGGCCGTGTCCTCCAAGCACTGTGTTCAAAGACGCCATAGCGTCTCTCATGGCCTTCTCTTTTTCATGTGAGCGGCCTTCACGTTTGATTACTGTGTTGGATCTTGCGGGTTCGCATTCGGAATCGGCACTGCAGCCATGTGTGGAGGCCTTCTCTGACCTAGCGTCCTGTCAGCATCGTTGCCTCCTGTTGCTTGGCTCGGCGTAACAAACCCGTTGCTCCCGGAGCCTTTGCCATGACATTTGCGCACATGTTCACCTAAATGATCCTTGCGTTTGAACACCTTCGACTTCCCGTCGTTCAGACACTCAACACATGCATGTGCGTTGTTGCCATGAGCTGTACGGTGTCTCAAGAACGTGTCTCGCCGTGTGTATTCCCTGTAACACCCAGGCTCTTGGCACTTCCACGCTTTATGAGAGCTTTCCTGTGTGTGTCGATCGAGTGCCTGGAGGGTTCCGAAGAACTCATGGCATTCAGAACAGCGGTGACGATCCAAGTCTTTTTCTGTTGAGAAAGTTGAGTCTGAGTCAATTGATCCAACGGACGAAGGTGATCGTCGTTCGCTTTTGACCGGTCGTCTTTGGCCACTTGGGAAATGTCTCGAGCAAGGTTGACCCGAGAAGCTATCGAGAGTAGCTGTAGGACTCAGCTCTGGAATCGCAGACCAAGAAACCGAGCTCAGCTCCTCCATCGGCTCGTTTGAAATCGCCCATGGTATGTCATCCGATATCATGTCAAAATCTCTGTAGGGCTGCTCGTATCCGTGCGGTCGGATTTGGAACAATTCAGGCTCGACAGTAAAATCGACATTGGGCCATGCACTATCGTCACCGAAATACCGTGGGGTTGGAAAATCGCTGAATTGGCCGTGGAAAGTCATGGAAAAGAATTGCTGAATACCAAAGGAGACGGAGTGCAAGCGAAAGGTGCACCCACAAAGCTGAGCTCTAGAGAAGAGGTGCGCCTCTTAATATTGGACGACGGTAAGGTAAACGACCCATGACTCTCGCGACCACTTAGGGTGGGCTACACATGTTTTCCGCTCGCCTCCTTTCAAGCTTATAATCGGCAATGCTATGGACCGTCAGCGCTGCGAGACTGGGACGTGGCCCGCATGGACACGGTTTCATCAGCGGGAAGGCCATCTCACAAGCTGCGGTGAAATGAAACCCCACGCTCGGATCAGGCTGGTGGCTGTCTGGAGCTGGTCACGCAAGCGATCAGGCTGAGAGCTCGCCCTCGTCAATCATGCCGCGCCACGATAAGCCATGCGCAGTCGGGCTGAACTTCAGACGAGGGAAGCTGGCAAACGGGCAAAAGGGCCCAACAGGCCTAACAGGCCACAACGTCCAGGCAAAAGGGCCAAATTGCATGCCATTATTTACGATTCATCCATCCGGTGCGGTCAGCAAAACCTCTTGAATCTTCAACACCATTAATCCCACCGTCAGTCTCTACTGTCGCAACATCTTCAAGAGGCTCGTTCTCCGGTGCTTTGCAACGCAACATTCGTTGGCAGGCTGTCGGTCCCTCAACCGCTCAGCCTCGCTGCGCATGGATCCTTCGAAATCTACACGGTCGTCATCGTACAGCTTCCGCGGTACCAGCGGAGGCCGCCCTCGACGTCCCGCCCTCCCCCGAGCTCATGCCCACGCAAGCCTTGACACCTTCACACCACCTCTTTCGCGCGAGGCAACACGATTACAGGCCATCCTACTCTCGATACTGTCACATGGACGACATTGCTGCCCGACGGTGATCTCGGCTGCCTTCAGCCGTCACACCACCCATCCTTTCGACCACTAGGAACCGCTTCCAGCGCGACGAGCTACTCGAAAATGCCTCATTACATGTGAAAACGTGGCACGACTATCTTTCGTTCGCCGGCGGATGCAAAGAGCTCGCCGTGGGGTGCTTGGAGCCTTGCGGAGATGCTCGGCGTCACCTCTCCCCGTCCAACACTTGCTGTGCTTGGGGAGCCTTTGCATGGCAAAAGCACTCCGTGTAGCTGCTCACCGACACCCTTGGCACGAGACGCAGGCAGCATATCGTGTTCCAGGCGGGGCCATTGCACAAGGCCACGCGGCCTGCGTGCCGGCGCAAGAGCTCGTATCAAGGTTTGGATATATTGGGACAGACAAGAGCAAACCGCCAAGGCATTACGCCTAGCAGCTGTGCATGCAATGCAAAAGCATGAACATCCTTGCTTTGGCGACTGCATCGACAAGAGAATGTTGATATTCCGGCATTGTTATGGTTGAGGTTTCAACGGGAAAAGCCATTTCATATGATGGAAGGCTTATCCTGCGGAATCTGTACAGCCTTCATTCATCGTTTTACCTGTTTTGCCGGATATCCATCGACACACTGGGACTTTCGCGAACCCAGGAAATGTCCTGGCAGTCGATGACCCCGCGCGCGGTCACCTGTTAACTCGCACCGCTGGCCAACGATATCTCTGCCTTAATGCCCTGCAAGCACACCTCCCGCTGCTAGCCCGTCCCGAGCAGCTCGCCACCGCCCTCTCCCCGCCAATGGCGCCAGCACAAATGAGGGGAGCTTGGGTCCACCGAGATTACTGTCGCGGCATGGTCGAGATGACCCAAACGAGGGCGAGAGCGGCGTCACGCGGACTGTCTGTTGTTCTCAAAGCTTTCTCTGTTGTAAGAATGCCCAGGAGCTGCGGTCTTGGTGATCGGTGGTCCTTTGGGTCTGTGTCGCATGTAGTCGCTGGGGGTTTTCCTCGCAAATATGTCTCTCCCCCCACCCCTTTTTTTTTTACCCCTATTCCAATTTTGCCTGGTCTTTTGGTTTCTGAACAACCTCCTACTTCACGCATTGCGAACTACATCATGGAACCTAAGAATCCCAACGGCAACCAGCCGTCAAAGAGACCTCGCGATAAACCTCGTCAGGAACAGAAATATCATGACGACAAACACACACGCTCTATGGCTACAAACCAGTCAGCTGGAAACCCACCACAGAGGCCCACAGGCTTCGCTGCGAATAGACTGAATTGTGAGTCTTGTCAACGAACGTACACTTCATTGCGACGCTAACACCCAGCAGCCAATGCCACAGGGTCTCCTCAGAGTGGCAACTCGTTGCCAACCTTGCGTTCACCCCTGGCAACCGACCATACGGGCAATCGTCAAAATGGTGAGATTTGTCCAACTAAGTGTAGACCTCACTGAATACTGACGCTCGCCAGCCATTCTGCAGCAACCTACCCGTTCGGCCAAGACGTCTGATGCTGGTGCTACGGCGGGCAGCGGTACTGATGTTGCCAGAGACTTGATGCCGCCGCCCCGCCGGAACGCCCAAGATCCACAAGTCGCGGCAGCTTTTGGCAGCTCACTGCGGGATGTTACCAGATTTGCTGGCGGAGCCGCCACCAACCCTCTCTATGGATCTCCCGGCAGATATGGACCTTCCTCGCTGCAGTCCGACCAAGACGCTTTTGCTCACTATCTGCGAAAATTGCCTCCTCGTTAAGGCTCGGTGACAGATGTCATATCAAACATTCATTCCCCCATCATCGCAAGATGCTGAAACTGAATGCCCTTTTACGCGCAATCGAACCGTCATTGTCGAACTGGACTTCCACCTGGTACTCAACAAGATTGAAAGAATGACCTTATGGTCTCCCCCGCTCCGTCACCACACTGAGATTGATTAATCAACGATTCCGTGAACCGTCTACCTAACGACGAATCTGCGACGCACTATCCCGGAACACTCAGCACGATAGACCAGACACCTTGCCCCTATCCTGGACACAACATTCTCGCATTGCCCCGACACTACGCCGCAAGAACTTGCTGCGTGGACAGCATACCTTTGGAAAAGGACTTTCGCTGCCTGATAAACGAATTTCCCCACTTGATTTTGGGATAAGAGCTTCAACGGTACTGCCTCCTCCCTTCCAGTCACGAGCCAAGTTGCCAAGAATGATTGGGGTCGGGGATGTGGAGTACGGTCGAGACAGTCAGCATGTAGATGCGGTGTTACCTAGACGTACATAACATTGCGAGCCCCACTTAAAGCCTTAGTCGGGGACAAGGTCGATGCCATGTATGCAAAGCTTATTAAGCGTCATTGAACATACTTACACCTCGTTGCACTTTCGGTCTTTGGTTTTCTTATTACTTGGAACGGTCCACCGAGAGTGTGTGTCTCCGTCCTTGCCACCCAGCAGATATCATTAAGTAACTATCAACCTACGGCGATGGACGACGCTCGTGTATCACCGTGGTAATACGTCACTCCCATCAAGCTTGCCAAGCTCTCATCTAAAATGGTTCAACAAATTGCCCACAGCATGTTGTGTCACCAAACCAGAAGGCCAGGGATCCCCGTTGCCTGTTGCCCGTTGCCCACCGTGAGTGTTACGCCTGAAGTTTTGAACAACGCACGATGGCCAGTCGCTTACTTCTCATTATTGAACAAATTGGGAACCCTTTGCCGCGCGTACGCAAGCACAACGCTTGACAATAAACGGGCAACAGGCTAAGAGGCAACATACCTGGTGGAAGCTCGCTTGGAATCTACTTAAGAATCTCGAATGCAGGACAGTAAGATCCAAAGACCTTTTCCCAGATCATTTATATCTGAGCTCGAGTCTCCCTTCCCACTTCCCTTACCTCAGCGTGATTCTCTTTTTTTGGTGTGGATTGATATCTGGATTCAATGGAGCCGTCTAGACGCAACACCCCAGCGAGTGACGACGCAATAGCGCGTGGGCTCCGTCAGCCTGGCGCTCGGGATCGGACACACGTCCGCCGCCCTCCGGATCGTTCCTTGTCTGACACCCGTCAGTGATCTCATTGAAGCCAATAGTGATGACTGTGGATGCTGACTGGCACGCTTTAGACAATGGGCTTGTGCTCAGCCGTGAGTGCCGTTACTCATATAATGTTGGCACTCTTGATATAGCCAACATCAACTTCTGTTCCAGCCAGATCGTTCAGGCAAACGATGAAAAGCAATGGCTTCCCTACTCGTCGGCAGAAGAGTTCACAGCCTTCTCCGACACCTGGACCGGGTCATTGCCGGATCAAACCCCAGAAGATGCCATAGCTTCTTTCGAGGCTGACTTCCCGAGCAATACGTTATTGCCCGGTCGTCACATACCTCAGGCATACTTCTCGGCCTTCAACCGCGGAAAGAATGAGCCTCGGCTTGCATCATGTGCACCTTCAGATCAGCCGCCCGTCTGTCGTCGCAAGCGGGAGCGAGTGGACAACACCACATCTCATGCAACCTACCGCCATGAGGGCCAGGAAGGACCGATGCGCCAGGGCGACAATATCGACGTCTTCGAGGACGAATCTCTAATCACTCATCGGAAGCGGCGCAGTGTTCGTCAGCCATCACTGCGAAAGACTGCGCGTGGGCGCTGTGGCATCGAGAAGTAGCAGTGTTGAGCGATGTAAGGATAAGGTATGCTGGCTTACCACTGCACTTCATTGAACGAATGAGGGGTCTGTAGCTGCTCTGGGATGGATGGTTTTTCAGCTTAAATTAGCTTTTTGTACAATGCGAGCGCCTTTGAGACCACCTGCGTTTTTCATGAATTCCCGAGGTCTTTGTTGCCATGTCGCGATATTCGTATGCAAGCAGTGAAGTCCATTTTGACTTTATTTTGACTTTTATAGCTTTGATGAAGCACGCTTGACCCATCCCCACATCAACTGAATCATCATCTTGAAGAACACTTGTATGTCTCCGCCGACCAAAGAAAACAAGTCTATTCAATGCTTTGGACACGAACAGTCGGTCTCGTTAGAAAGCAAGGTTTTGACCAAGGCCAGCTCCGCCATACCCTCTGCCACAGACTCGATTTTCGGGCCACTCAGAGCTTTCAACCGACTCTCGAGGTTCTCAAGACTTCCCATCAGCTTGTGATGCCGATGCCCTAACACGTCGCTCAACAATCTGACAATATTACACATTACTTGTTGTTGCTTTGGCGTGCTCTTTTCTTCCTCCGCGTGGCTTACGAGCGACGGTGGATGAGAAAGCGATGTGCAGCTTTCTGAGAGGCTGCGATCGGCGACGGTATCAGCCTCGGTGATTCGCAGGAGATCGTCGAAGCAACGAGCGTCGCTGAGAGCAGTGCTCTTCGGTGAGCCATAGGAATTTGACTGTTCACAGCTGAAAGACATCAGCTTCGCGGCGTCGCTGCCTCTGGGATGGACTTTCCGGATGTGCTCCATGAGGTGGTCCTTTCTTTTGAACGCTTTCTGTTTCCCGACGCTTTCACATTGAGTACACTTATGTGTACCATCTTTGTGCGTTGCTCTGTGCCGCAAGAAAGTGTCCCGTCGGCCATACGACTTCCCGCAGTCTTTGCACTTCCAACCCTTGTGCGAGACATTTCTGACGTGGTCCTCGAGGCTTCGCAAACTCTCGAAACACGCCAAGCATTCGGCGCACTCACGCCATTGCGAGTTCGACTGAGGCTGGCGGTCCTGGGTTCTGCTTGTCGAAATTTCGTGGTAATCCTGCAGTAATCCGGATGGGTTCCCCGTTCTACGCTGGTGCTCTGCTAATAGCGATTCGTTGAGCGTGGGTTTGAGGAGCTTTGACTTGTCTGATGCAAAGAATCCCTCGATACCACTGGTTGGTAGCGAGTTCTGCGTCTCGGATGTACCTGAGTAACGACAGAACCCGTCGTGGGCCTCTACCGACCAGGAGTCCTCGAAGGACCCGTAAGTGCTGAGCATATTGACATCCAAGTCCGAGTCGGGTGCCAGTCCAGCATTCGAACTCTGTGCTGTGTTCGTATCCAAAACTTTGCCAGGCCCATCTTGAGTTTGACTTCCAAACTGCCAAACTCCGACGTATTGATCGACTCCCTCAAAAGCGGCTGGAGCTTGCCAGGCCCGATAGTGATCCATCAGGTCTATGGACTGGGAGGTAACAAGAGCTGCAGCGCCCTGCTAGGCCTCGACGAAGAGACAAGGCAGCGGGCAGGTGTATCTCCTCCGGCACTGCGAAGATCGAGTTGCCGGCGATCCATTCCCTAGAACGCTGTTTGAAAAACGATATCGCGTATTCACCTATGCTTCGACTCGAGGTTATGACTGTGGTATTTAAGAGAAAGGTTCGGCTCTGCCAGATCACAGGCATAGAAGAAATGGGCCTGTCACTCGGTCGCTAAGCCTCCTTCGACCACATACTGTACCGCCCCAACAGAAAGGGTGGGCAACAGGCAACATACCTGTGGTAAATAGCTGAGACGGACTCCAAATGCGCGGGGTATGTAGCCATGTACACTTCTTTTGGGAACTGTTGCCGTGGAGTGCCAGCGAAGCGTACGTACTCGCCCAATGATTTCTCGTTGTCGCCCTGTAATTTCCTTGGACCATGTGTTCCACGTATTTTGCTGCTGAGCTGTTTCTCTTGCAGTAACATTGAAAGGCGTCAAAAGGAAGCTTGCAGCCGTTGCGGCCTCGCACGCTACTCTGTACCTTAAGGCAGGAGTTTGCCTTCCACTGAGCCTTATCGCTTCCCGAGGGCGTAAGCCCTCGTTGCTTGGGATCTGACGTACTCGGTGCAGCAGTAGTATGTCGATGCATAGATGGGTCTGAGCGTACAAGGAGTATGATGTTGCAAATCCCATTCGGACCGCAAGCCGAGCCACGAGGTCGAACAGTCCAACAATAGTTTGAATGCTTTGTCCATGTATGGAGGAACACCATCATTACAATGTGGGCCTAAGCGTAGTTTGGGCTTATTGGCAGGGGGTTGGGATAGGGCTCTAAGCGACGCCGAAGGAATCCCTGGGATATACCGTGTTTGACTAGGACAAAAGGCGTTTTCGCGAAAAGACGGGATCCCTGCCCAAGCCGTTAGGAACGCATCTGAAGACTTTGCTACTTGACAGTATCAACACAGCTTATTCCCTGCACAAACCGAGGTCATACATCCTAGCTCACATCTTGATAAGTGATGACATGGATTCACCGCCTTACCGCCAGCCGCCTCCTGGGCGCATCGCCCAAACGCCGAAAAGCACAGTCTTCAAGCACTGGGCGCAGCCAGAAACCCACGCTCACAGCCTACTTGCAAGTTTCCAACGCACCCACCCAAGCAAAGCTGCACGGAACGCCAACGGCAAAGAGCGAGATCTAGCAACCCGACTATTCGACTTCGTCTATCTCCTTCCGTAAAACGCCCTTGGTAATTCACCCTTACCGGTTCCGGATACCGGATGTTTCCCCCATGTCACCCTCGCCCCGTTGCCTTAGATTGCTCGAGTAGTTCAGCTTGGCGGATGGACGGCCCAGGTTTGGCATCCTTCGCCTCTTGGCCAGTGGGTAGGTATATGATCTCGCGTGCCGGCTCTATGTTGGTGGTACTATTTGCAGCTGTGATATATATCAGGAAGGAGATCTTCAGAAATCGAGGCAGATCTCTCGTCTTCACTTCTCTACAGCTTCATAAGCTGACAGCTCGTTACCATTTATCTACGGAAAAGGTCGCCTCACCTTGAAGACACAAAGCGTTGGGCCTGCCATGACATCTTCAGACAAAAGTGGGAACTACAACAGCCCTGCCCAAACAATGCCTCGAGACGAGATGAAACCCGACGAAAATTATCTCAACTCAAAACAAACGACAACACAAGACGATAACCAGCTCGAGAAAGCTTGGCCGACATATTCAAAACACTCTCCTCATCAAAAATTCCACAGCCCTTCGCAAGACGACAGCACATATCTCGTCTTCTGGGGCTTACGAACCGTCCTTGCCCGCTTCTGCCTATGGGTCAACATTCCACTGACCTGGATCGTGGGCACTGCATTCATCACACGCCGCGTCGACGTCTGGTTGCACGATTTCATTACATGGCTTGGAGCTTTCGTCGCGGTACCGTCGGAACTGACAGTGGCGTGCATTTTTGTCGGGCTCTACGTCACTTGGGCCTTCCTTTCGCATACGGTGTTTGTCTTCGGGGCTCTTGTGCATGAGCTCTGGTGGAACCCTTATGCCAGAGCGCCGTCGCTTAAGGGAAAAGTTGGGAGAGAAGAGGAGGAGGCTATGTTAAAGTCAAATCGCCAGATTGTCAGACGGGGCTGGAGAGCGTTCTCTCCGTGCAGGAATCAATACACTGGTTGATGTTGGTCTCCGTGTTTGCGCCGAAATTCAGTGTTCGTTCCAAGTCAATTCTTCTTCCTCTATGTGCCGTCTCTGCCGCCCGCGCCTCCGATTCCGCTTCCTAATCTTTCTCCTACTCCACTGGCCATCTTGTGATCGCCGGGGTTTGCGGCAGCTTCGTAAAGGAAGTTGACAGCCTCTCTGCTCGCCTTCAACCACTCTCCCTTGAATCCGATGTAGCTCACGACCGTCTCATCCTCCTCGCCCTGGCTGAAGTTGTCCTCGAAGAAAAGCTGCAATGACCGGACAGTGTTGAAAAGTGCACGCTTCACAGGCACTTCCTGTATCTCATTTGATTGTGCAAGCTCGAGTGTTTGTGTCGGTTGCAGAGACGAGGCGGTGCTGAAGTCGAGATCATCGCGGTTTATGAATATTTTGAGGTTCATAGGAGCGGAGAGAGTGGTTGACGTGCGGATGAGGATGCTGTGTAGTCGAATCTGTGCTGTGAAGCTGAAATAATGTCAGAAACATCAAGGTATTCTTTCTTTGGCAGTAGGCGCTTACGGGATATGCATAAGGAGCTGCTCGTCGGCATCGCTCTTCAGTTCCGGCTCAGCGTCCAGCCTCTCATCCCAAGTCTTCTTCACGATCTTTGAACCACTGCCTGATTCGCTCTCGTTCAAAGTATTGATCGCATCGAAGTCGATTTGCTGGTATACGTGATTCTGAACAGCGGGCGTGAGGTCATCGGTGTGGTCGTGAGCAGCTCCCTCGGAGTGGTCGTGGCCGTGGCCTTCGTGTTCATGATGGCAATGCGACATGGCGTCTATGTAGATGTTTGTTGTCGTAGCTGACGAGCAGCGGCAAGAGTGATGTTCACATCGTGTGTGATGTTTGGGGAGAGGATAGAAGTGGGATGGCAGTCCACCGTGGTGAAGTTGATGCGGGGCTGATGACAAGGAATGCTGAAGATCTCCTGTCACCAAATCCGAGCTCTTCACTTACTACATTATTGGCACTCGAGATGCATGGTTGTTCCTCAAGTACCCGTAGTCATTAAAGAGAATCAATCTGATATCGACGAGAAGATAAACATAAATGTTAAGGTTTAAAGTCATTTCTCAGAGTACCTCAATCGCAGCTTTCCACGCTCGCACGAAAGCTCGTACGAAGCGCTTCTCTCGGCCGAGCAGGATTCGGAGATATGCCTGTCCAGTTTCACTTCCTTCGACCGGGCCGATCGCAACGACAATAATATACATCGTCCTGCAAACAGTGCATAGAATCTTCTCGGTGGTCAATCCACTCATCGAATTCTTCCGTGGTGAAGCCTTGCTAAACTCCGGGGCTTGTCTCGAAACAGGTCGGGAAACATGACAATTCTACAAGACTATTTTCCTGGAGCGGTCAGATGGCAAGTATAAAGGTCTGAGGACCGCAGGATGTCTTTGCCTGGTTCTCCCATTCAATACATCTTCAGAGCTTTTCTAAAACATTCCTCAATTGATTACATCGCCGTCAAGACGACCAGGATTTCGACCAGGAGACCAAAACCCAACCCCCAACAACCGTCAAAATGTCAACCAACACCGCAGCCTATCTAACCGCCCCGAAAGCCCACCCCTTCACCATCCAACCAATCGAAACCTACACCCCCTCCGCCAACGAGCTCCTCATCCGCAACCGCGCCATCGCCATCAACCCCATCGACGGCAGCCTTCAACGTTTCGCCTGGTACCATCTACAATACCCAGCAATCCTAGGCCAAGACGTGGCCGGCGAAGTCATCTCCGTCGGCTCCGACGCCACGTACTTCAAACCCGGCGATCGCGTATTGGGTCACGCAATGGGCATGGCGACGCAGCGGCCTCAGGACGCCGGGTTTCAGACGCAGACGATTCTGGACGAGAGGATGGTGGCGAAGATTCCGGACGAGGTGCCGTTTGAGAATGCTGCGGTCGTACCGTTGGGCTTGTCGACTGCAGCGTGTGGACTTTTCCAGGAAGCGCCGTTTTTGGGTTTGCAGTTTCCTACTGTGCCGGCGAGGCAGGAAACTGGCAAGACGGTGCTGGTCTGGGGCGCTGCTTCGAGTGTGGGTAGCAATGGCGTGCAGCTTGCGAGAGCGGCCGGCTATGAGGTTCTTGCTACTGCGTCCGAGAAGAATTTTGGGTATGTGAAGGGCTTAGGTGCGAGCGAGGTGTTTGACTACCGCAGCCCGACGGTCGTGGAGGATCTGGTGCAGGCTCTGAAGGGTAGGACTCTGGCCGGTGTTATGGATTGCATCGGCTTCGAGGCGGCGAAGTTGTGCGTGGAAGTTGTGCGCAAGGCGAGTGGCAAAGGCGCGGTGGTCAGCACGAAAGGTGGTGTGGAGGATCTGCCTGAGGGCGTTACTCTGACCAAGATTTTTGGAATCACACTGAGGGATAATGGGGTTGCAGAGGCGGTGTATGGAGGGTATCTGACGGAAGCACTGGCATCTGGCGCATTTGTTCCCTCGCCCCAACCGCTTGTGCAAGGAAAGGGATTAGAGCACGTGCAAGCTGGCGTTGATCGCGTGATGGAAGGTGTTTCCGCGGCCAAGGTTGTTGTTACTCTTTGAGGAGTCTTTGGACGATGACCGTTTGAACCACATAGATCAGGCAATTCGAAAATTGTCTTCTTCCAGATGTACATTTCAGCCAGGCATCATTTTGAGTATAGTAACTAGGGTCATTGTAGAAGTATTAATTCGTCGAAAAATTTGCATTTTGGATCTGGTGTGTCGAGCGAGCCTTGAGACGAGCAAGAATAGCACATCTCCAAATTTTGTTATTGCCGAGCAGGTCGCCTGCAGCCATGTTGAAAAGCGAAAAGGCGATGTAAGTTTCATACATCGCACTGAAAACACATGGATCTTCGGTGAATGACTTGACCCGTGCTGTCGACGTCTGCGCGTTACGAGAGCAAATAGTCCTCCACATTCCACCTCAACAAAGTCTTCCACACCTCCGAAAAAAAGCGATTCATAACGCATTTCGGTATCCTGCCTGGGCAACCCGAGCATTCGTCAGTCATACTGCACATTCCTCAACCCAGCTGGCTCAGGAAAGGATCTTTGCTGCGGTTGTCCACAGAAGTCCCAAGTTGTGTGTAGACACGGTTGAGGTGCTGACCCCGATCGAGTTCGCAGTCTTCAAGCAATGTAGCAAAGCCACAGTGTCTGCAAGTCCAGATGCCTTTGTCAGTGACTCGCTTTCCACAGCCACAGAACACTCTCTGCAGGCGTTGATCAGCAAATCAGAGTCATAAACGATTGAATTCTCAAGACCACCTACCCGCTCAACAAAATTCGCTCGTCCAACGTCCCAAAGATAGGTCGAGCCTGGCTTTGGCCGCGACACCACGCTTTTGGTCTGTTCGGCCAGCACGCAGGGTATACAACGCCACTTTGCGACAAGGTGGTCAAATAGAGAATACTGGCATTGTTCCTTCGACTCGTAATTTTCCGGGTCCAGATCCATGAAAAGAGGTTGGCAGTCATGGCAGTGCTCGACCACTCGGGCGGTGTAGAATGTTTCGGAAGCCTTGATCATCTCCACTGAAGGCCCATTCCGCATGATATAGAAGTCACTGCTCTCGTCGTCACACTCCATCTCACAATCGTTCCAAGCATCGTCCAGAAACTCTCCATAAAACCCCTCCAAGTGTTCTAACCATATAACTTCTTCGGCGAGACTGCCTGCAGATGGGTATTGGATATGGAACCGACATTCCTGTCAAGGTCAGCTCACGGTAGAGATTAGCTTGAAGGGATTATATCACATTGCAGGTCATAGCACCACAGTCCACACAAGGCCGGGCGTCCTTGCCTCTGCACGTTCTCGTAGCACTGTTCGGATTCCCATTCCAGTAGCCGAAAACACAAGCCTGTGCAATAATGCCACGGCCGTCGCAGCTGGAGTTTGCGATGAGCTCCCGGCGCAACGTCGGACTGGAAGCAACGTACTGCCAATGCTCCTTGGAAGTCTGGCCGAGGTGAATGACGTCTGCGCTCGAGAGGTGTCCGCAGAGGGTGTAATGCAATTCGTATTGGGAAAGGAGGGCCGTGAGCGGGGAGATCTTCGCAGGGCTTGTGGTGGTGACAGGCACATTGTTATGAGTGTTGACGTTGTCCGATTTCTTCGCCTTTGCTCTTGTCTGGCGCATTGTGGCGGTCGCGAAAGACGGTAGGATTCAGTAAGCTTTAGGCTGGAGGCTTGATGTGTGTGCTTGGGAGGTGGGCGTTTTGGAGACACCAGATTGGAATTTGGGAATGAGGTGGCGATGAGGTGGTGGTGAGCTGGAGAGAGCTTGAAATGGCGAGTCGGCCGTAGAGGGAGTGGGAGGAGATGCCGAGGTGGGATGTGAGCAGGAAGAGAACAAGGTAAGGTAGAGAAAAGTCGCGTTTGTTGCGGCCTAGAAAGCTTGCAGTGAAGGAAGGAGCGATGTGAAGCCAGTCGACGCGACAAAGTGCAAGCGCTCTGCATGGAGCAAGGCATGAAGACTGTTCCATATCCTCACCTTACTGTAACCATGCTCGGAAAACACCATATAACAGATCCTAGCCACGCGCTTGGGTGGTGTTCATGGTCAATCGCAGAAACTGCGTTTGTGAAGAAAGCCTCTGATTCGTCTCGTGCTGTGCAAAGACAAGCGCACCATTGTTCTGGACTTGTGAAAGCAACAGTATAACGAGAAGTGAAAATGTATTTTCGGCGGGCCATTATGATTGGTATTCTTTTTCGAAAGCGTCAGGTTACTTACTTTGGCCGAAGCTGTGATCTCTCATCCTCAGCATCGACATCCCGAACGCTGCCTTCTTGCTTATCGCAACATCAAGCAACCCACTTATGCATAGTCTGCTTGCTGAGCAGTTCTGCTCCCGACCGGGACGGCATTGGCCATCATGCTCAGCGTGGTTTTGTAAGGCCCACGGCAGCTAAACCGATGCATGCGGCGGCGAAGGCCATCTTCAAGGCCAAACGACAGCCCCCCTAGGCCGCCTGCTATGCTCCGGCAGGCACCGTTCGATGTGAAATTATTCCAATGCATCCCTCATACTCAAGCAGCCGCCGCACCAGCAGCCTGCTGAGCCTGCCCCTGCTGCTCGACCAGCATCTTCTGCCTGAGAACCTCCTCAATCATCCTCAGATTGTTCGCCTTGCCGTTGACGACATTCTCCAACTCCTTGATGTTCTTGCCGAGCTCCTCGATCTTGGCGTTGTAGAAGGTGGTAGCGGCGTCGGTGGTCTTCTCGACGTAGAAGCCGGTGCCGACGTCGACGAGCACGTGGCTGGTGCTGACGAGCTTGCCGGGGACGTAGAGGGAGGAGGTCAAGGGGACGAGGAGGGTTTTGTCTGGTGGTGGTTAGTGATGTTGCACATTTGACAGATACGGGAGACATGTTGATGGAGTTCTACCTTGCACGCTATCGGCGACACCCTCCTTGACGCTCACAACGCAGTCCTTGAATTTCTGCTGGGCGACGCGCAAGTTCTGGTAGGAGTTGGTCAAGTGCTGGACCTCCTCGTCGAACTGCTTCTTGACTTGCGAGAGCTGCTGGACGCTCAGCGCATCCAGATTGACTACATCAGGGAGAAAAGGGAGAATCAGCACACGTGCTATGGACGAGACTACAATACTGCGTGCTAGGCTTACTCTGGTTTCCCTTGCCGGCTTCAGCCATGGTTTGCGAATTGTCAATTGCCTTGCCGTGCCTGCCCTGCCTGATGTCAAACAACGTGTGAGGTCGCGAAAGATCGGCCCGTGGGATTGGCTGTGGAGGGGCGATTCGCAGCGAGCGCTTCGGGCGGCGACATCATCAGCGAACACACACACACACCAAGCAGCACACATCACTCGCACGGACAGCGAGCAGATTATCTGATCAGACAAAAAAAGTTACGACGATCTCATGCCATCTCGCTGTACTGGAATACATGTGTGAAAATCGACCTTCCACATGACAATCTGATTTCGCAGCAGAGGCTCGAGAGTTCGATCTCATGGCGGAAATTGATCTACCGTGCCTGAAAGCTTTTCTCCCTCCCAGCCGCGATACCTGACTGTGGCCTATTATTCAGCGGCGCGGTGTATCGCCGGCATCGCAGGGGCATGCCACTTCTACCACCCAACCCCAGCAGTCCAGGCACCCACGGCACCGATGTCGAAAGTGAAGACTGCCTGATCAAGCGGCGCAGAAACAGGCCGCGGACAACCCTCAGCCAATGGATCCGCCATCCTCTGGTACGATGTTGCTTAGGCTCAGCTGGCGGCCCCCGCAGGTTCCCCCATCGTCGCATCGTGTAGGCCGCAGGGCGCAGAGTCGCAGGGCGAATGGGCTATGGTACGGCCGAGCGCGAGGCCACCGCGCCCTCAACCTTGCATGCTGCAGGTGCGGTGTCCCGCAAACGGAGGCAGACGGCGGGGCTGAGGGAGGGCTGCTACACGATAGTATTATCTCTGCAACGCCGACTTGAGCCGCGCTGACGAGGTACGTATACCGGATGCTGAGGTGTGTTGCGTGGCGTTTTCTGAGGCATGCCTGGGTGAGGACGAGACTCTCTGCCCGGACGTTCACGAGACAAAAGCGCTACTGATAAACACATGAACGCCAGCATCGGCATGCAACTCATCATACAGTAGTAGATACATACGGCAGCAGATATGCGTGGTCAACCTCACGTTTCACTCCTCTCGCCAGTCGATCGATGCGCAGCCAATAAATCCTGACCGGTTCCAGCCGTTGATTGCTCGGATGGCGCAAGAAGTGCCACTAGGCCACACTTAACACACGTTAGCGCCAAAAACCCGCTGTGACTCACATGTGCCCGCCTGTCGCTCAGCGCACACGCCCACTGCGCCAATATCGTTTCCCTCCCTCACTCCGCCCATACAAAGCCGCCCTGGCCCGCACCCTAAGGCTGCTCTGACTTCTTCTCTTCTCTCTTCATACCATACACACTCACAAACACACTCACACAACACAGAAGCAGAATACCATCATCATGGCTGCTTCCTTCTAGACTCCGTCGCCCAACATACCCGGCTTACCCAACAACCATATCAACTCCACTCCATTAGAGATCCTCCGGGACCTCTCACACAACGCTTACCGTCGTAACGACTTCAAAGCCTTCGTGATCTCTAACCCGCCGTCCACCACGGCTTTCAACGAGCAATCATGGCTTCCACCACCCTCGGTTTCATCCGGCCAAACGCCCAATCCTGTGTTCAACCAAGACTTCGAACTGCTGCCGCCCTCCAAGGCTCCGCCAGCGACTGCTCAAGCGCCCTCTCCCGCTTCGACGCCGCATCTTTCGTCTAAGACTGCCCACAGCACCGCCTTTGCCCACGCGCACTCGGCTCCCACATCCACCACTACTACTGCTCAGGCCTTGAACGATCAGCGTTTCATTCACCAACGGAACTCCACTCGACGCCCTCCGGTGCCTCTTTTCCCATCAGACACGACTCAGCAACAGCAGCATACCGTAAACCTCAGTGATATCACTATGGGTGGCTCAGGTACTTCCGCGTCTCCGTCTGCGAATATGCTTAGCTCGCCTCTAACATCGCGTCCAGCGAACGTCGCCTACCACGACACCATGGCCGACCTCGGCGCCTTCGAGAACGGAGCAAGCTTCGGTGACTTCAATATGTTCACCGACTTCTCCGCTCTCAGCGGTGGCAGCACCAATGCTGCCACCGTTTCTCCGAAGGACCTCTTCAATGGGGCCGATTCGGTGCCGCCGTCAACGTCATTCACCAACTTGACCACTCCCGGATCCACTTACCTCGAGACTCCAGAGAGCTACTCGGCATCTCCACTTTTCGACAACACGCTCGACAGCACGTTTGATTTCGGCAGTGGTGACAACACCTCCAACTTCTTCCCGGAGCTTGACTCTCTTATGGCAGCTCCCTCCATGGAGCGCACCACTTCCAACTCCAGCAACAACCCCATTATCGTGCACCCAGGCGGACCGGCACACAACCGCAAGCGTAGCTCTACTGCTGCCATGTCGCCGGCGACCTTCGTGCGTCCATCATCTGTTGCTGGTGTCAACGCGAAGAAGCGTGACAAGCCTCTCCCGCCAATCATGGTTGACGAGCACGACACCGTCGCCTTGAAGCGTGCACGAAACACCGCTGCTGCTCGTAAGTCCCGTGCCAAGAAGGTCGAGGAGCGCGACGCTCTTGAGACTCGCATTGCCGAGCTCGAGAACCAGCTCTCCGAGTCCAAGCGCGAGGCCGAGTACTGGAAGGCCCAGGCTCAGGGTACCGCTATTGTTGACGAGTCCAGTGAGTAGGTTGTCTGACCTACTCTGATCTGGCCGTCGTTGGTTTCCCACACATCTTTCATTGAGCACACACAGATGAGACGACGGGTGGTGGATATTTTCCCTCCACCAACCCTTTCCACTCTGCTCTTTTGATTTTCGACGATGACTTCGTGTGAGCTTTTGCTCCCGTCTCCTATCGCGAGTGACTGACTGCTCTTGCTTTTGGGTTCCTCTCATCTTTTCACATGCATCCGACATTTTGGCGGATTGCATCTTTCGGTTTTCCTCTGGCCGTTTCTGATGTCTCCCACATACAGTGGTCGATGACTCGTCTCGTGGCCCTTGTTCTCTGTTTCGGACTGCTTTAATGGGTTTTGATCTTTCACCTTGTCGTTTTTTGATACCTGCTTAAATAGCACACAAAAGTTACAGTCTCTACCTTGTCTTGATCTTGATTCTCACCCATCTCAGTATAACTCATTTTTCCTCTCCTGTGCTTTCTTCTCGTCTGTGTCATGTGCATGAGCCCGCCTCGGTCGAGGATTTCAAGCCTCGGCTTTTGTCGAAAGTTGGGTCGCGAGATCACATGTAGATCACCGCATGTCGAGGCGTAGGAGTCCAACAATCAAGCTTACAACACCAAAGATCGCAGAAGTGGACAGGCCAGAGAGAATGTTGTCTATTTGAAATACATTACAGATCTGTTCGTACCTATAACCAATGAAAATCAAGCCTGCAGGTCCTCCACATCTCCATCTCCGTCAATCGCTTCAGCCCTTCTCTTCCGCCCAAACTTCCCTTCCACAACCATCATCTTCTCTCTCTCGTCTCCATTCCTCTCCAAAACCCCAAAAGTACCCACCCACCACTCCAACATGACCACCCCAACCCCACCGAAAACCATCCTCCACGCCTACCGGCACCTCCTCCGCGCCACCCACCGTGCGACATCCACCTCCCAACCCGCCACCTCCACCCTCCTCACCCACCTCCGCCGCCTCTTCCGCACTCCCACCCGCCCCTTCAACCCCGACCGCGTTGAGCGCACGCTTCTCTTCCTGCGCCTCGCAGCCTCGCGCCCCGGTTTGGAGCGCAACGTCGTGCGCAACGTGGTCCGCACGTGGGGGGAGAAAGAGCACTTGCTCAGAAGGAAGGGTAGGGGCAGAGTGTTGAGGGATAATTGGACGGTGCAGATGAGGGCTTGGGAGGGGTTTGAGGAGGGGGTGAGGGGATTGGAGAGGGGGTTGGGGGTGGATTTTGGGGGGAGGACGTGAGATGGGACGGATTGAGTTCGGCCCCGCCGGTGGGAATGGAACAATGTTACGAAGGCTATGCTGAGGAAGAGAGGGCGTCGAGAGGAACAATGAACCTCCTCCGGGTGTGGGGAGCTGGGGAAGTCACCGGATTGCAGCACCGCTATTCCCGAGGCCTGGAAGAAGGATGGGATATCACATGGAAGGGGCCTCAACGGGAAAAGACCAATGCTCTCCAGCCGGGAAACTCTGGGCAAAGCATGGGATCCCAGCAGGAATACCAAAGGGTCTGGAAAAAGACACTGTAAACCCGCCAGAACACAGGAGAGTTCGATGCGTCAGTTCCCATGACATGACAGGAACAGCACGGCACAAAAAGACGAGCCAGGAACAGACGCCTGCGGAAGCAAAAAGCTGAGGGCATGGAGCTTCATTGCCAGGAGTCGAGTGTACCAGATGAGGGAGTACTTGAAGGCATGCGAGGGACATGCATGGCTAGAACCACCATTGGGGAACAACGAGGATGCAACTCGTGCGCATGAAGCCATGGCAAATGATCTTTTGTGGAGGATGCTCGGAGATCAGCTTCAGAGCTGAAGAATACGTCAAAAGGAAACCATTGCGGCTACAAATCACACACAGCGACCAATTGAATTTGGTTGTATGATCTCGTCAATCTATTCTTCTACTTTACCACATCCATCTCCTCACAATCCACTTCTTCCCCGATCGACACCCCTCTCATGTTGAATGAACCACACCCCCTCACCACCACCCCCAAACCCCCCAGCATCTACAATCCCTTCTTCCCCCTCTGCTCCCTCTCCCTCTTCGCATAAATCTCCGCGGTAAACGGATCCTCGTACCTCAACGCAACACTATACACAACCCACACCAACCCCGTCAAAACCACACCAGCCGGCTTCCCAAACCAAACCGCCGTGCCCAAAAAACTCAACGTACTGCCATGATACATGGGCGCCGAGCTGACATTGAACGGGAAACCCGTGACCATCTCATCCATGAGAATCCCGAAGTAATCGCCAAGATACGTCCCTGTCACGCCCAGCGCCCACATACTGCTGAGCACCAGCGTGTTCCCCGCCGCGAGCAGGGCAACAGCGCCCGCCTGCGCGAGCGGACTCAGAAGCGCAGGATGCGTGGGTTGCAGGCGCAGGGCGCGCTCGTAGACCATGTCGCGGGCGATGCCGAGGGAGAAGATCGTGACTGCGAGAGCGTAGCAGCCGCGGTAGGCGTTGTTGCCCGCGAGGCGCGTGAGGGTTTTGTGCCGGTATTCGGTGCGTGCGGCGGTGTTCCAGAAGGTGGGGTTGAAGATTATGAAGGCTGCGGCGGCTGTGGGGAGGGGGGAGGAGAGTGGGGGTTAGTGATCTTGTGTGTCACTTTGTGTATGAGGTGCAAATGGGAAAGGGAGGGAGAAGGGGAAGGAAGAAAGAGGGAAGGACTGTTTCCTTCGGAGTAGGATGTGCTGGACATGAATGCAAGAATGGACTGCTTACCCCAAAAGCTAGGTTGGCTGAAGTCAACCAGCTGAGATCCTAGAGCGACGGGAGCCATGGTGTTTGTTGCTTGTGGGAAAGAGGACTTGGGTGCGTGGGGGCGTGAGTGGTGTTGTGTTTGTTGCTTGCGGTGTTGTTATGTTGCTTGTGGGTGGTAATGACGAACGAAGACAGAACGACCAAAGAGCACGAGAGGCGGAACGTACGCAATCGAAGCACTTCACGCGAGTGAATTATGAGAGAGTGAAGTGAGAGTCGATCAGGGAAAAGTGCAGAAGTGAGGTACGGAGAGCTAAAAGTAAAGGTAAAGTTGGCCCTCTGAGCTCTGATGAGAGTCGGAGGAACGTCACTTTGTTGAAGTGGGTCGGGCAAGCGGGGCATATTGGGAAGATGTGGATTGGTTGGAAATCATAGTGTGCCGAGAGCATGTCGTCGATGCGCTCAATCGAAGTAATTATTGCACAGAAAATGAATGGGCATTGAAGTGTTCAATATTAGCTACGTTCTCGCCATGAGGTCCACCTCCGGGCACAATCGCTATCGTTGAACTGCTTTCTTCACTTCAACCTCGCCCACAAATCCAGTGACCGTTGCCCAGCTGATTCTTCACTCCATCTGCCTGCATGAACCATTTTCTTCCTGCACGTGCCTGCAACAGTCCAGAAATTTTGGGTGAACCCTCGCTTGCATGGCTTGTAGAGTCCAGCTGTTGTGGAATTCGTGTCTCTCTGTGCTTTCTGTCTTACGTCAGCTTCGCTCGGTCAGACAGATGTGCTGACAAGTGCACGCGCTTTTACGCCGATGCACCATGCCTCGGGGACTCACTTGTCGTTATCATCCTTTTCGTCGTCGTTGAACTTGGCGTGATGCTTGAGACTCACGCTTTTCGTAGCCAGCTGGGCTGTGTGATCGACGTATGATACAGAATCTGAAAGAAAGGTGCAATGCAATGCTAAAGCCGCTGAGAAAATCTGCCCGAGTCGCTTGGGAGAAACAAGACAGGGGCATGCAGCAGGAGAATCAAGAGTCTGAATGCCACATTCGGCAGTTCACATCGAGTGTTCAGCGGAGATGATGCTCTCTGCTCAGAGGCGACTCGGTGTACCAGGGCTTAGAGCCGTTCAGTACAGCACGTTCAACCGGCGTGTTATGAGCACTGCGTCGCGGTGAACGCTGTGAACGCGCCAGCTCACGTGGCATCTGCTGGACGGGTGCAGGAGCGCCATGGATGGGTGCTGGCACGGAACGTGTCTGGGCCATGGACATTGGATACGCCTGGACGGGGTGTGCCATCCCGGTGGCAGGACCATGGTACATTACCTGAGGGTGCTCTGCGGGCTGAGCACGATACGGTGAAGTGGGCTCGACCGGGCGACGATCGGCTTGCACAGGGGACGCGTACCTCGATGAGGATGCAGTCTTGTAGCCAGCACGATCATCGAGCAACGGGCGATTCGGGTCGTATTCTGGCACAGTTGGCTCGGAATGTCTCCCATGCACGTTACGTTCTTCTATTACCCGTGGGTGAAGAGGCCTTGGTGATGGCAAGGTGTGATCGTGTTGGGTGAGGGGGGCTGGGACGTAGTACGAACCATCTCCGCCAGCGATGACGCGAACCACTTCAGGTTGGGGAGCAGGCTGCTCGACGTACACGCGACGTGGCGAGATAAGATCCACGACTTCTCCGTGATAGAATCCTCGAGTGCTGGGCTGACCTCTGTAATCTTGAGTGCGTGGTGCCTCGTTGTAAGCTTGCGCATATCCAGGAGAGTTCAAGGTGCCGTCGTCCATGCGCGACAAGTTCACTGGTCTTGCATTAGGCGGAGTCGCAGGACGAGAGCGGTAGACTGTCGGCTCTCTGGAAGGGTACTGTGGTGCTTGCGTCAGATGATCGTCGCGCTCGATGGACTGCATGGGACGGTCGTGATAATCGGGTTCAGCATAGTATGGACGCGCAGCTGCCTGTGGTTGGATCTAAGATATCATAATTAGTCTTCTCAACACCATGCAAAACCTCGAGTACTCACTGGTTCCATCCAAGCGCCGTTGACTATGACCGGTCGGGGCGGCGGGAGTGGCCCACCGGGTGGCTGCGGCGGCACTCCGTACGGCAGAGCGTAGATCGGCTGCCCGTTTGGCGGCGGCACCTGTCGATACTCAGTAGGAGCAGGCTTGTCCTGCATCTGACCTCTGGCGGTCTGGATCATCTGCCTAGCAATGTCGTTACGCTGGGCCATCGTACGCTTTTGCGGTTGCTGGTAGTGGCGGAGGTACTTGTGGTTGAGCTCGTCCGGTCGTTCGGCTCTGAGGTCCTCTTCGGCAGCCGGGCGGTGTACAATCTCAATGTCGCTCGATTCGTCACTTCCACTGCTGATTGAAATCGGGGCGCCATCGTCGTCATCATCGTCATCGAGGACGATTGTTTCACGAACGATTTCTTCCAGACCTTCATCTTCGTCACCCTGCTCGCCACGCCATTCGATGATCTTCCGCAGGGTGTCTGGCTCGACCTCTGCTCGTGCCATCAGCCAATCGCCGAAACTCTTTAGCAGAGAATCGTAATCCGTGTAGTTGTGTCTGATCCTAGCAATGACAGCAAGTTGGACACGACGAGCCAAAGGAATGCCCCGAGCTTCACCTACGCGATTTGTGCCTTTCTCCCAGGCATGTGCGACGATGTGATCGAGATCGGCTTGCGGGATCTTCGGGAACAGCTCGATAATCGCTGAGCGGACTTGTTCCTCGCTCTCCTCACCCGACTTCCCTTGGTTGTAGCTCAATCCATGCTTGGCGAAGATTTGAGCTGTCAAACTGGCGTTGCGTTGGTTCTGCAATTCGACCGAGGTGAGAAACCGACCGTTGTAGGGAACATACCCCAGTTGCTCACACGCTGCTTCCATGACGTCAGAATGGAAGTGGTAGCCTATGCGATGAACATGATGGGACACCTTCGACGGGTCCAACACGTGGCGACTCGATGGGTGAGCCTGTCCGGAATGCGTTAGCTCTTACTTGGGGGGAAAGGTGAGCGGTGTAGAGCGAATAGTTCACAAACATTGACAACGTGCACGGGCAAGCTACGCTTCCGTGAGATTTCTTTGCACAGATCGGCGAGGTCGGATGTGCCAACTGGGAGGAAAGTAAAACCCTTTGGGGCTCGCTTGTCGTACGATGTCTAGAACGATGCTGTCAGTATTGTAATATGAGAGGAGTTGACGGTGCAGACAAGGAACGAACCTGGTATGCGACTTTTCTCTTCTTGGCCATGATTCTCTCTTCTTCGACTTTGTAGGGTTTGTCGCGGCGCTTCAGGGTGCTGCGAGCGTTGCCATTTGACGCAACGCTGGCTGCGCGCGAGCCACCGGTGGTAGTTACCATTATGTCTCTCGTGCTTGATGAGTTAGTGCGAACGAAAATCCGAAAATGCAAGGAAAGCAAGGTACGTTTCGCCCTCAGACACCTCAAACAAGCAGACAGAAAGAAAGGGAGGTGGAGTAGAGCCGGCTCTTGACGAGCAGGCAGGTTAGGATCAAAGTCTGAGCGCTTTCAAACCGCACCTGGGTTTGACTGCGTGCGAAGATATAGGTCTCCAGGAACAGGGAATGCGATTTTGCGCGAAGCAGTCGAATGCTATGTGAAAGCAAACACTGCGAAAGTAAGGTAAGGCGGTGCCTTCGCCCAAGACGCGATGTGTGCTGACGGTTCTCTGTAACCCGTAACGCCAGCAGGAGATACGCAACGATCTACTGTGTCAAGATGCGGTAGCTGTTGAGAGAATCATGTTCACTCGTTAGAAATTTTCCTGATGATTTTTGTTTCTTTTTTTTTTTTTTTTTTTGGTGTTGTGGTCATGCATGGCAGTGCGCATGTTGTAAGCGAAGTTGACCGAAGCTGTCAGTCGAGCGTGATGTTGTTCACTGAAAGAAGGCGGTGGCTCGAGCTTTGCCGAGAATGACCCGAGCACCAGCCGCGGCTTATGGAAAAAAGTCGAGGCAAGAAAGACTTCGAAGCTTGTGAAGGCCGTATTCGCACCAACGACATACACACAGCATGGCGAAAAAGAGAAAAGCATCCGGCCGTGGGAACGAGGAGCCCAAGGGTCCGAATATGGACGTTGGCGAGTCGCGAAAGCGCATCCGCACCTTCGAGGATGTTGCCGACTCCGACGATGAATTCCACCTGAACAACGACAAAGTATTGCTGGACGAGCAGCCCGACGTGAAGCGCAGGAGAAAGCAACAAGAGGACGAGCAGTTTCTGGACCAGTCTGACGAGGAAGTCTTGGGCCAGTCTGATTCAGACGAGGACGAGTTCGAGAGCGCCGAAGAGGGCCACGATGCGGCTTCTCAGTCTGGAGATGGAGATGGAGGTGAAGACGATGAGGATGAGGAGGGCTGGGGTACCACAAAGGAAGCACTCTACGGCGCCGACGCTATCGAGACCGAGGAACAGGCTCTGGCGGAAGAGGCTGAGGCGTTGAGACTGCAGAAGAAGCAACTGCAGGCCATGTCCGCAGCCGATTACGGCTTTGATGAATCAGAATGGCAAGACGGTGCAGACGCGGATAAGTCAAAGGACGCAGCTACGGTCACGGAGATTCTGCCTCAACTCGAGATCGCAAAGGACATGCCAGCCGCCGAGCGCCTGAAGCTCCTGAAATCACGATACCCCGAGTTCGACCCACTGAGCAACGAACTGCTCAAGCTGCGAGAAGTACACAATCATCTTCTGGAGGAGGCAAAGGAGGCAACTTCGTTGAACCTGCCCTACGTCCCCAACTCTGTCACCAAGCTCCGAGCAGCATCCGCCTACATTGGATCTCTTACCATGTACTTTGCCCTTCTCACCTCGACCGCCTCAACAAACGAAGAGAGTGCGACAGCGCTCTCACCAAACCAACTGCGCGATCACCCCGTCATGGAGAGCTTGATGCACTGCAGAGACCTTTGGCAACGTGCGTCTGCGCTTCCTGAAGATCCATCACGCGAGGAGATTGAAGCAGCGCTCGCGAGCGAAGACGAAAGCGAGGAAGAAGCCGAGGAGATCGCGGAAGCACCCAAGCTCAACCGCAAGCAGCGCAAAGCCCTCAGCCGCGCTCAACAACAAGGCACAACAGTCGACGCAGCCGCCGAGAAGCGCAAAGCAGAGCGCCTCCAACGCGCCGAAGCCGGATTCGCAGACCTGGACGCCCTCGTCGGCGCCGCTGGCTCCAAGCGCTCCAAGCCCAAAACCCTCCCTCGCGCACAAGACGACGACTCCGACCTCGGCGAAGAAGCGCCACTCACCGCGGCAGAAGCGGCCGAGAAGGCGAAGAAGAAGAAGAGCCTGCGATTCTACACCTCCCAGATCGCACAGAAAGCCAATAAGCGCGGCGCAGCGGGACGCGACGCCGGCGGCGACGAAGACGTGCCCCACCGCGAGCGACTGCGCGACCGCCAGGCGCGCCTCAACGCCGAAGCGGAGAAACGCGGCCGCAGACCGGGAGACGGCGAGGGCGCCGATCTGGGCGGCAACAGCGACGATGAAGACGACAACCAGGCTAAGCAGATCCGCGAAGCGGCAGACGACGAGGTGGACGGATACTACGACATGGTGGCGTCGAAGACGGCGCGCAAGAAAGCGGACAAGGCCGCGTACGCGGAAGCGCAGAAGCAAGCGGCGCAGCAGGGCGGCGAGGTGGTGCAGCAGGAGACGGTGGGGGAGGACGGCAAGCGCAAGATCAGCTACGCGATCGAGAAGAACAAGGGGCTGACGCCTCACCGCAAGAAGGACGCGCGCAACCCGCGCGTCAAGAAGCGCAAGAAGTACGACGAGAAGAAGAAGAAGCTGGCGTCGATGAAGCCGGTCTACAAGGGCGGAGAGGGCAGGGGTGGATACGGGGGCGAGTTGACGGGTATCAAGAAGGGATTGGTGAAGAGTACGAAGTTGTAGTGAATCTGTGTGTCCATTTTTATGGCATTATTGTGCCGTTGGGTTGTAAATATTATCCTTATCAATATAGAGAAATGGGCTACAAAATTCAGTCCTTTGACTTGTTATACCCGCGTACCTACCTACTTACCAAATTCTTGCGTCCTGCTCGATCACTACCTATACAAATAGGCTCAAGATGGATCCACCCCTGCGGAGGTGTCGTTTCAACGGCGAAGTAAATCTTTCAGAAACATGCGTGCACACGAAGACATTATTCACACGCCTAGCTCACCAGTAATCGCACATCCTAAGAACATGGAAAAGGTACCTCCAAGGGGCAAATCAGCACCCCGAAGGCAATCTTGACATGTCCCATGAAAAAGAGACGTCAATCACGCCATACCGCGCAGTATCTTCTCGGCTTTATGCGTACCCACCCACGAGCCATCTAGACCATGCTTTATGGGACCTGCACAATATGAATTTCCTCAGCTAAACCTCGCCCTAGATTGCGACATAGATGGCTTCGCTCGCGTGAACGGCCGCACGCGGAATAGTTGAATGAATAGACTGATCTCCAGACGAAAAGAAGGAAAGACAAGGACTCGCAGGCAAAGCAATTGCCAAGATGGTCCAGCGGCACGACAAGCCTGCAGGAGTCTTGGTGGCGGTCAGGTGTGAGGCTTGATGAGGTCAAGACTGGCATGCAAGCTCTTTTGCCGAGAGAGATCCATGTCGTTTTCCCACCTCTCTTCAGAGCCAGTATTTCTATAATTTGTCTATCAACATCTGAAGAAATCCATCCGACTCAACGACCACAAACGGCCCTATTCTATCCTATTCCAAGATACTACCAATAACGAACGCATTCCCCAAAGTCTCTGTCTGACGTGCTAAGTGGCACAAGACGGCGCGCCCGCTAAGAGAACTCTCAACCAACTCCATCCCAAGCTTAACCGAGCGCAGAAAGAGATCAGCCCCCGCGCGCCATCCAATGGCACAGCGGGCGACTTCACATCTCCATCCGCGTTCATTGGCCTGCCTGGCAGATAGTGTACGTCAGATGCCTCTCACTGCTTTTCCAAACGGCCTCGGACGTTGCTCCTGCAGCCACAGCCAGCCTCGCCAGCCTATGCCATCGCTTTCTGATCTGCTCCACCCTCTGCTGTGTCTGCGAACCCTCCACTCCCACGCGGCATGGAAGGTGAGGTAGAGTGAGGCAAGGTGGTAGTACTACTTGGTAAGGATGAGCTTTTGCACAAGGTAACATCCGCCTCCTACGTCGTTCGGCCTGACCTAGCGCCGTCCTTCTCGTTTACCATCCTTCCTCTCTCAAACCTGCTGCTTTTTTATGATTTTCCCTAAATCCACTTTATTATATCCTTAGCAGTGATTCCCTGATCGCCACACTTGACCTTTCCCTTCCCTTCCCTCTTCTCTCCCTCCCTCTCTCTTCCTCTTCTCTCTGATATACCACCACATCTCGCCCTCTCTGCCGGGCCCTCTTCAACAACCCCTCCACACCAACACCACCAGCAAAACTCCGCGGTAGATGCTGCCACAGATCACCGGCGCCAACCCCGACCTCTACTTCACCGGAGTGCTCACGCGCTCCATTCGCTCGATAAAATGGCGTTAGGCCTCTTCGGCTCCGGCAAGAAAGAGCAAAGCTCCAACGCCTCCAGCACATCACCTCCGGCATCCGAAAAGCAGACCTCGTCCTCCGCCGCCATGGGCAAGGATGGCTACTACGGCGATTTCGCCCCGGACCAGGCCGCCGCTGAGAATGGCGGCGCGAAATCGCAGCCTCGCAAGATGAGCAGGATTGACGCCCCGGTTACGAAGTCTATTACTGGCGAGGGTCAGCTCGACGATGATGCTACGGATAATAGCGTCGCGATTGGCAAGCAGATGGAGATGGAGGCGGGGAATGCGATTAAGTATAGGACTTGTAGTTGGCAGAAGGTGAGTTTACTTTCTTGTTTTGGTTTGTTCTGTTTGTGGCGGTCTCGTGGTGTGCTTTGTCGCAGTTGCAATTATGAGACGGTGAATCTGGGTTTTTGTCTTCAGCTTCGGCTCTGATTTGCTTGGGGAAATTGTTCGAATTGTTCTAACTCTTTCACAGACAGCAGCTTTGCTCTTCTCGGAGTACATTTGCCTGGCCATCATGTCCTTCCCGTACTCCTACTCAGTCCTTGGACTTGTACCTGGTTTGATTCTGACGATCGTCATCGCTGCCTTGGTTCTCTACACTTCTTTGACAGTCTGGTAAGTTTATGCGAAATCCCACAATCAACACGACAAGAAACTGACTCTCCCAGGGAATTCTGCATGCGACACCCCGAGGTCAAAGACGTCTGTGACATCGGGCAGATGCTCTTTTGGGGCAAACGCTGGGCCTGGTACTTCACTGCGGTCATGTTCCTGCTCAACAACACCTTCATCATGGGCTTCCACTGCCTGACAGGCGCCAAATACCTCAACACAATGTCCAACCACGGCATCTGCACCGTGGCCTTCAGCGCCATCGTCGCCGTCATCTCCTGGATCTGCTCACTCCCACGCACCTTCAGCGCCCTAGCCCACATCGCCACCTTCTCCGCCTTCTTCACCTTCGTCTCCGTCGTCCTCGCCACCATCTTCGCCGGCATCGAAGACCACCCCGGCGCCGGCTACCCCTCCAAAGGCGAACCGACCTGGCTCGTAGTCGCCAGCGAAGGCACCACTTTCGTCGCGGGCATGAACGCCTTCATGAACATCAGCTACACGTTCATCGGGCAAATCACCCTCCCCTCCTTCATCGCCGAAATGAAACAGCCCAAAGACTTCCCCAAAGCGCTCTGGGCCGTGACCATCGCCGAGGTCATCCTCTTCTCCCTCGTCGGCAGCATCATCTACGTCTACACGGGCACGGAATACAACACGGCCCCCGCCTTCGGCTCCCTCGGCAACGAGACCTACCTCAAAGTCAGCTTCAGCTTCATGATCCCGACGATCATCTTCCTCGGCGTGCTGTACGCCAGCGTGTCCGCGCGCTTCCTCTTCTTCCGCTTCTACTCCGGCTCTCGCCATCTGAGCAACCACACCCTCGCCGGCTGGCTGGGATGGGGCGCCATTCTGGCCGTCCTGTGGGGCTTCGCCTTCATCATCGCGGAAGTCATCCCGTTCTTCTCCGACTTGCTCTCCCTCATGAGTTCGCTCTTCGACTCCTTCTTCGGCTTCATCTTCTGGGGGGTTGCGTACCTGCGCATGCGGAAGGCGGATTACGGCGAGGGTTTTGTGAAAGCCAGAGGGTGGAAGAGTATGCTGGGCGCGGCGTTCAATGTGGCGTTGATTTTTGTGGGGTTTTTGTTTTTGGGGCCGGGCACTTATGCGTCTGTGGCGAGTATTGTGATGGGGTATGAGGATAATACTTTCGGGGGCGCGTTTAGTTGTGGGGATAATGGGTTGTAAGGGCCAAGAGAGTTGTGTCCGGAGGCATTGATCTTCCATTTCGACCAAACGTGGGATCTTTTCCCTTGGATATCAGCCAACAAACGACTTTTCTCGCTCTCTCATTATCTGAGACGGTCTTTTTTCTTATGCATATGAGTATGATGTATTTGATGTATAACCAAAAAAGTTGACGAATGCAGAAGACTCGAGCCTTGCAAGAACCCGACGCCTTTATTCGGAGCTGTCAGAAATCAACAACTCAACATGTGAGCATCACTAGCCTGTCAGCTCGAGCAAGGGTGCCATTCTTTGCCGCGACATTGAAATTACAGGGACTATCCAGAGAAAAAGGAGAAGAGTAACCAGAACGCATTACTTCGAGGAAGAGGAGTAAGAGAAGCACGAAGAGAGAGAAAAAAAAAAAGAAGAAGAAGAAATACATCACACGTCAGTCAACAGAAGCAGTGAAGACGAGAAACGAGACGTACGAGGACCGGGAAACAGTTCGAGGAAAGCAGAACAAGAGCAGAAGAAGACATTACTCGCATTCCCATTACGAACAAATGACCTGTCTGGTTACCAAGAAATCAAAGAAACAAAAGGGCTAACATATCGAAGTCTGCCATGAAGGTCATTAAGAAGCAAAAAAAGCAAAAAAGCACGCAAAGTAAAAGGATATTCAGCTCAGGGGAGATGCGGTCTCCGACGACACATCGTCGGAGTGAACCATACAAAAGAGAAAAAAAAGAAACGGGAAGCGCAAAAAGAAAAACAGGAACATCAGGAATCAAGCACCTTCACCCTCTCTTCTCTCCCTCCCCATCCCTCCACCAAAATCAAATACTCAACACTCCATTAATGCCCCCTAACAACCCCCCTCACCCTCCCCCTCGGCACCAACCCCAACCTAACAAACAAACTCTCCCTCTCCTCCCCCTCTCCATCCGCCCCATCCATCCCCTAGACAGCCTCATCAGCCCTAGACCTCTTCCTCCCACGCATCGAGCCAACATCGAAAACCTCACTGCCCGTGCGCAGCTCCGCCGCGCCGTCGACCTGCGTCGTGGTCGTCGTAACAGTCTCGCCCGCATTGCCGGCCGCCGGGGCGGGGTTATCGCCGAAACGGACGCGTTGGCCCGCGCGTCCTTCCTCAGCGGCGCGGCGCATTGTGCCTGCACCCCCGCCGTGTCCGTCCGTGATGGTTGCGGTGGAGTCGCCCGGGGCGGTGGTGACGGTGCGGCCGTCGGAGGTGGTGGTGGTTTCGTTTCCTCCGCCTCCTGCGGCGCGAGAGCCGGCGGCACCGGCTGCGCCGCCGGCGACGACTTCCTCGGCAGTGGAGCCGACGGGATCGTTGGAGATGCGGGCGATGGAGTTGCCGGCTGAGGTTCCGGAGCCTTCGGTGAGGGCTTTTTCCTTGTTGCTGCCGTAGGCGCGGCCGTTGCGGGCGCGTTTGTGGAACCAGACGATGGGTACGCAGCAGCAGAAGAGCAGGGCAGCGAAGATGAGCAGGGGGATGATGATGGCGAAGACGAGGAGGGTTTTGAAGTGGGTTCTGCCCTCGAGCAGGCAGACGTCGTGGCAGGTGCGCTCGTCGGTGCATTTGAGGCCGAGGGATCCGGTGTAGGTCTTCTTCTTGTCGGAGCGGCCCCAGTGCGCCGTTTCGATCGAGGTCGAGTAGGTGATGTTGGCGAGGTGGGAGAAGACGGTGTACGCGTGCACGGTGCTGTAGTTGATGGGCTTTTGGAAGGCGATCATGCAGTTGGCTGCCTGGCAGGCTTTGTAGGCGCTCTTGCGGAAGGGGTTTGGTGCGCATTTCGACTGCG